>SEOQ01000609.1:0-17430 GCA_004679275.1 Dentipellis fragilis
GAAGTACGAGCTCTGGCTCTGGCTTTGGCTCGGCGTCTGCGCCTGCAGCGTCGCTTGCCCGGGCGGCTGCGGCGGCGTGTTGGAGAAGGCGTATGAGTACGAGTAGGCGGAGGACGAGGAGTAGGGCGACGGCGGGACGGCGGGGGCGAAGCTGGGGCGCGAGACGGAGGTGCTTAGCCGCGGGAGTGCGCGGCGGGTACGCCGTACGTGCGCGATGACGAGGAGGATGAGGGAGAGAAGAGAGAAGGGGATGTAGAGGCTCGTGATTGCGCTGCTTGCGGAGGGCAGCAGGCAGGGTCTATATGCGTGTCTAGGTGCGGAGGGGTCCAGGCTGGAGGTAACGGTGTCCGAGGTGGGGAGGAGGGAGAGGAGCTGGAAGCCGGGGCGCTTGATGTGTTTTGAGAGTGAAATTGACTTTACGGTGACCTCGTGAATAGACGTGGTAGTGGCATTAGCTGAGGTGGAATCTCGGAGGGTATGCGTGATATCACAGTAGTCCCTGTCGTCGGCGCTAGCGATACACGCGTGATCAGGATCTAATTATATACGAAGAAAAACGACTGCCTGAAGCGAGGATCTCACCTGAATATAACGACCGGCTTTAGGGTTTCCAGAAGGAATGTAGACGTCTGCTTGCCGAGTGTACTTTGCCAGCCATGTCCAACGCCCCGTCGGATGGTTCCCTTGTCGCGCAAAGGTCCGCAGGCCCTTGACTCCGAGCGGTGCAGAGGAATATGGCTCAGCAGGACGACTGGGTCATCTTGCGACTCTAGATTCCCACCATAAGACATTAATTGCTGATATGAATACTTCGTGCATACCTGCAGCGACTGTCCTGACAAATTCGACCGGTCCATCCTTGACGGGCAACCATTCCTCAAATGACACTGCTCCCCCAGCACGAAGGTAGTCCTCATCAACAATGCCCGGTGCATCAAGAAGTACGAGGGAATGATTTGCCACAGTAAGGTGCTGATTGACCGGCCCGAAGTACTTCTCGTACCGCTGGCGCACACGTTTTGTGAAGGAGTTGGACACGCCCAAGCTGACCACAGTGATGGGAGTCGGACGCAATACCCGAAGGCACAATCGATGAAGGCGCGTTAAGTGCGGTCGCCATATGGATGATGCAAAGAGCACACGCACCCAACGTCGCTGTTCCCTGGGAGGTAGTGAACCTCGACACCGCGGTCGAGCGTAAAAGTATCCTTGAACTTCTTGACATACGCGTCGTACCTATAGATATCTCGTAGAAATATACCCGCATATATATCACCGAGGTTCTGCGCGCGGCCAGCCAGGGGGCGGCAGCGCGGCAGACGGAGAAAAGGACTCACTCATAGTCGTCTCTGACACTGCCGCCGCTAGCGAGCATGTCTCCTAGGAATACAGCCATGTGCGGATGCACATGTTTCACTGCGGACCAGGACTTGCGGAGGTGAATGTCGCGGAAGAGCTGGGTCCATGTGCGCGCGAGAGGGGAAGGGGGGTTGATTTGGGGGTCGGCGACTAGGAGAACATGTTTCGGCCGCAGCGCCGCCGACACCTGTGAAGACGCACACGAACATTAGCATGCCCGACGACTTTGAGAAGCCCAAGATCACTGCGAAGAGTAGCGGGGAGGGGGAGAAGAACAAAGGAGCAAATTTACGCACACTCTGCAACGCCCTGTCCGGCCACCTACAGTCCGACAGGCTATAGAAAAACAACCCTATCTCCGCCCATATCACCAGCGTCACCCAGAACATCCTGAGTCCATTGACGAGCACGTCTGGGACGAGCATGCGCGCGAGGCGTCCTTGGATGCGCGGGCGGTCCATGTCCGGCGCGCGTTCCGTCGATGTGGCGGTAGCGAAAGGAGGACAGAGGGGATATAAGTCGGGGGCACACGTCTGCCACGTTGGCAGGAACGTCGGGAAGCGCCTGAGGCCTGTTGTGGTAGCGTGCTGTGTGAGTGTTTGAGCTCAGTGTGCTCGAGAGTCGTTTGATGCGCCCGCGGCTTGCAGGGATCCGTAAGTTTGTCTCGGCCCGCCCTCGGCAAACCTGTCGCCGCCAGATAAGATAGCCGCAACTTGGTCAGCTCCGTTTAGACTCAGAGTGCGAAGTTCGAAGACAGGTCGATGGACTTCGGTGGACGTCGAGAGCGGACAGTGTCTGCGTTTGGGCAGGAAGCGTGAGACGAGACAAGAAGAAAAACTGTTTTTTCTCGTTCTCAACAAATTGTAACACCGCACCATGGCGGGAAGGAATGCATTGTCATATTTTACAGCTGGAATTCCCCAGACCTCAACACGGCTACACCCCGACCGTCTGCATCATATGCAAGAAATGCCAAAGGTCGAGCGTGTATACACATCTACTCCCAGTCGCTCTCACCGCTCTCATCTGAATCCGGCTTACCCTGCGCGCCCTTCGTCTCGCTAACTTGCCCGGAAGACACGACGTCATAGCTGTCTTCGCTGCTTGGCGGAGGACTCGACGAGCCAGGCGTCGCGGGATGCGATGCGGAGGCAGGTGGACCACCAACTTGGGGAGTACTGACGGCGGGCGCCGTCGGAGGCTGCGTCCTCAGCGTGCCCGTCGGTGACGTTGCCTCCTCTTCGTCATCTTCCCAGCTGAAGTCCTCATCCTGTTGAATTGAACCTGAAGAAACTGTATCAGAGAAGCTTCGGTCAGTATATTTATAAATGAGTGTACCTTGCAGAAGAGCCTTGCGCCGCTCTTCCTCCTGCTCAATCTGATGAATACGGAAGAAATATCGCGTCCAGAAACCGTCCTCTGACATATCAGATGGAACTAATAATGCAGCATGTCAGAGAGAGCCGCGATGAGGATGGCGGGGGAAGATGATACCTAAGGTGTCCCGGGTAACCTTTAGAGGTTCACCGTCTTCTTCGAGCTCCTTCTCGACCCGCCCTTTCCAGTGATCACCTCCAATGCCGCCTTCCTTGTCAGCCACTTCCTCCTCGATCCAAGTCTTGAACAGCTCCTCAGAGGTCTTCTCTCCGGCAGGATCAACTTTGAGAATCTCAGGATTGGTCCTCAGCGCTCTGAGCAACGCCTCCTTCCTAGTCGCGATGGCCTTCCCCTCGCCGCTGCGTCTCGGCGTACCACTCTCACGCGCCTTGCCGCTGGCCCCTCTAGACTCCGACCGCGGGGTGTCCACCCCGGACAAAGGCATCGTCCAGATGTCCATGCCGTCCCACATGACTCCCGAAGACGATGGTCCCGCTTCAGAGGGCGGAACAACACGCACGGCCTCTCGGAGGAAGTCGCCCGCTCCCCGGAGGAGCTCTTCGCCGCGCGCGGTCGCATCCTGGATATGCACGCGTTGTAATGTCGTGCGGAGCTGGGAAAGGTCGACGCGCTCCGGTGCGTGGCGCAGGGTTTCGAGTGTCTCAGGGATCGTTCTCTGAACTGACGAGAGGATGTCCGGGGGAATGGAGGACTGGAGACGGGAGAATAGGGATGCGGAAGCAGGGGTTTGGGGGTGCTCCTCTGCGGGGAGAGTCGTAGACGTAGATGCCGACGTCGAGGCAGACGATGTGTCATCGTCCGCAGCGGGCTGCTGGACGTCGCGAGAGCCACTCGCGGAGGCATTCTCTCCCTCTGGGTTCTCTGGAGTCGCGCCTAACTTGGAGATCTCCTTCTGCGCCTGCGAGACGTATCCCTGCAGGTCCTTACGGGCAATTTCCAACGCATCCTGGCTCTAACGTGCGATCGGCGGTTTCTAAGTCAGATGCCCTGCTAAGCTACGATATGGCAAGCATACCTGCTTCCTAAATCCTCCCCAGAACCTCCCGAGCTGGCCGATGACCTCTGTTACCTCCTCGTTCAAGCTCTGTTGCCGTGCATGGCTCGCTTCGCGAGGGGGGGGTCGCGGCGCCAGCCGGCTCGAACGTCGCATCGAAGAAGTCCATAGGATGTTCCTCCCAGAGGCGTTTCTGCGAGTCTAGGGTTCAGTGAATAGGACTCCTTACTGTGAGGGTGTTGTAGCAGCAGAGGCGCGGCGTAGTAACTAGTGGCAGGGAGACACTTGATCGGTTACATAATGCCATTATGTGGTGCCTGCGCAGACGACCAGCTGCATCTTATGCACATCTCCAACTGACCCCATGATGCTTGATCCATCATGGGCTCTTTTGCTCCAGGTAAATTGCAGCACCGTTTTCCGAACAATTTCCTCCGTATTTCTTGCTTTTCAAAGGGAATTCCACCATGCCCTGCTTTCAACCGCGCCGTCTGATGCTGACGCGTGGCATACTCCAGCCGAGTGGTTCTCAATTCCTTAGAGTTCGTTGGGGTATTCAGCGAGGGGTTCGTCGATTGCTAATTATTCATCAGGGTCATAAGACTGACGGACGGAGGAGCGAGGAGATCACAAGGTGTTCTTGCAGCCTCTTCGCGGCGTACTATAGGCCAGTGGTCGCGCAAGGGTATACCCTGAGTAGGTCGGTGGGCAGCCCTAGCCGGGTCGGGAAGACATCTTCCAGCCAATATCATATGCCATCTAACCACACAGAAGCTCAGGGTCTTCCGAGCCGCGCATCTAAATGACGATGGCATTGGCAACTATTTAGCGCCCCGGGGTTACGCGCATGTTGATATAAGGACTCGGCAAAAGGGCTTCGTAAGTGTGTTCACTTTCGCACCACTTGCGTAGACCATGGTCTTCTTGCCGGGGCCTACCTTCATAGCTACGCGCCTTCCGGTCGTCCTGCTCCCCGCAGGAGTGACATACGTCGCTCTTCGAGCTATCGAGAGGCTCGACTTGGTCAAATTCCCTCTTTCGCCATCGATCCAGGTGCTCCTCATCGTCCTTTCGGTGCCCGTCACCTTTGTCGCCTCGTTGTACGGGAGATACTGGTCTCAGCGCTCGCGTGCCAAAGCCAATGGCGCCATCCTCGCTCCCACTATTCCCTACAAAGTCCCGGGCGGTTTGGATGTAACAGCCCAGTTCCAATATGACATCAAGAACGCCTACCTTGGTACGCTGACTTTTCTGCTCTGCGAGCATTGCAGTGTTTATTGTCACCATGTCACCAGCGCAAACCGTATTGGGATACACCAAGGAATTCGGACAGACGTTCACGCTATACATCAGTTTCGACCGTTCAGTACGTGCGCCTAACCATGCGTTGCACCTTGACGATTTACACCCCCGCAGATAATCACGATGGAGCCGGAGTACATCAAGGTATAATGCGCTGCACATATTTCTCCGAGCAGACCATTGACCTCGCTCACAGGCTATATTGGCGACTGATTTCAACAATTTCGAGAAAGGTACGTGTGCCTGCCTCTCTCTGTCTGTGACGATACGAAACAATGGGGCATCGCAGGACCCGGCTTCCGCGACCATTTCAAGGGTCTTTTGGGGACTGGCGTCTTCAATTCAGACGGTACGATCAATTTACCAATGTCCCCTACAAAATATTAATCTTCGGACAAACGTCCAGGCGAAATGTGGAAGTAAGCTGCCACTCACTCTCCTCTTAATCCACCCTAAACGCCCACCCTCGTCTAGGTTCCACCGCGGCATCACACGGCCATACTTCAGCAAAGACCGCATCAGCCACTTCGAGATCTTCAACCGCCACGCCGAGGACGTCATCGCGCTCGCAAAGGAACGCCTGCGCGCGGGCTTCCCAATCGACTTCCAGGACCTCACCGGCCGCTTCACGCTCGACTCCGCAACGGAGTTCCTCTTCGGGCAGGACCTGCAGTCGCTCGCGGCGGGGCTGCCGTACCCCGCGAGCTCGCCGCGCGCGGCGGAGAACGCGTTCGCGGCGAACTCGCCTGCGAATCGCTTCTTCGTCGCGTTTCAGGAGGCGCAGCATGCGAGCCTGAAAACGCGATTTGTATGGCGATATATGGCCTCTTGCAGAGTTCTGGAAGGACGAGGTGGCGACGCATATGAAGGTCATTGATGGGTTTTTGAAGCCGCTTATTACGGAGGCTATTAGGAGGAGGAAGGAGGGCGGGAAGGCGAAGGAGAAGGAGGAGGATGAGATGAACGAATCGCTGTTGGAGCATTTGACCAAGGTGACGGACGGTAAGAATGGGTTGCTTGAGACGTTAGCTGGCTGTCGCTCATGCACAAGGTCAGATTACTCGGTGATCAAGGACGAGACGCTCAACATCATGTTGGCTGGCCGCGACACGGTAAGTCTGAGAACATGTCAACTTTATTGCTGTATACGCGTTGTGCTCAATATTTTCTTTAATTTTGCAGACGTCATCCACGCTCACTTTCTGCATCTACATGCTCTCGCAGCACCCCGACGTCATGCAGCGCCTCCGCGAGGAGATTCTGTCCGTAGTGGGTAGCAACCGTGGACCGACTATCGACGAAGTTCGGCAAATGAAGTATCTGCGGGCTGTCATCAACGGTAAGCGTATTTGCATCCTTGTCATGGACGGTTCACACTTGACAATGCTTTTATAGAAACTCTGCGCCTTTTCCCTCCTGTGTAAGTCCCCCCTGTCCTGGCACTTGGATCAAGACTCACTTCGGCCCCTCTTGCATATGCAGTCCAACCAATCTGAGGCAGGCATACTCTATCTGAGGTACCAGCGACTTCTGACCAACATCGATATTAGGACGGCTATTAAGGACACCGTGTGGCAACCTCAAGGCACAGGCCAGAAGCGCTTCTTCATCCCCGCCGGTACTCGGTCAGCCACATACATATCTCCAAGATCGTCGGTTTGTCCTGACACTTCATCAACAGTTGCATCTACTCCGTATACCTCATGCACCGCAGGACCGACCTGTGGGGCCCAGACGGTACGCAAGCCAATTAAACCCCCACGCGCACGCATGCTAACGGGGTTCCCTCACTCGAACGTCCTCAGCCCTCGAGTTCGACCCAGACCGCTTCATCGACGACCGCCTCGGAAAGTACATCACCCGCAACCCCTTCATCTTCCTCCCCTTCAACGCCGGCCCGCGCATCTGCCTCGGGCAGCAGTTCGCCTACAACGAGGTATCCTTCATGCTCGTGCGCCTCCTGCAGGCCTTCTCGGCCGTCGAGCTCGCGCCCGAGGGGCACCCCGAGGGCACGCTCCCGCCAGCACAGTGGAAGACGCTTGGCGGGCGTGCGGCGGTGGAGAAGATACGCCCGAATTCGCATTTGACGCTGTATTCTGATGTGAGTAGGCGTGTTTCCCGGCAAGACTTGGTGTTTTGTGGTTTGTGGTTCGGGTTCGGGTACTGACGTTGACTCGTGTTTAGGGAGGACTTTGGTTGAGGCTGAAGGAGGCGGAGAATTGAGACGTTGGCCGCGCGTAGTGAAGCAGCGGGGAGGGAGACTAGGAGGCTGCTATTGGTTATCTGTCGTTTGTAGTTGGAGTCTATGCCGCACATTTTTGTACTACTATCTGTCCTGACACCGGAATACACAATGTATCTTGTATATACTCGCTGCAATTTAGGGCGATCTGCCGTGACTCACGTTCGTTTAAATTGAAGAACTTGCGACAGACTTCGGGATAAGATACTCGAAGCAAATGGTATGCATTATTCGAACAGTTGGCATTACACATTACATACCTCCAAGCCCACCGCACATAGAGATACATCAAGAACAACCATATACGTACACGTACATACACAACAAAGTATCACGATCCAGCTACCCGTCTACCCACCCGCGCTCGACACTACACATTACACATTAGATGCCTCCCTCCTCTCCGCACGCCTCGCAAGCGCCGCAGCCCTCATCTCGCGCCTCTCCTGCCTCCTCCGCATCCTACGCTGATGTTTATCCTCCGGCTCATTTGGCGGCTCGACAGGGCGCTGGCACACCGGACAGCGGCCGGACACGTCGATCAACCACGGGTCCAGACATGTTTTCTACAGCACCGTCAGTATAAACAACGCGTCGAGCGAGCGAGCCAGCCAGCCAGAGAACACTCACATGAAATACATGTCCACATTCAAGCAACCGCAACGGCTGCACGCCCTCTCCCGCATCTTCCAGCTGCAACCCGCCCTTCGCCCGCTCCCCGCCGCCCTCCCCGCCAACATGCACCGGCGCCTGCTCGACCTCCTGCACCTCCTGCACATGCTCCTCAGCCTCGCCATCCAGCCTACGCGGCGCCTCGAAATCCATCAAGCAGATCGCACACGCCGCGCGGTTGTTCTCGAGCAGCACGAACGGGTACTCGCCCTTCTCCCACTTGTCCTCCCACACGCCCCCGTTCCCATTCCCAGTTCCGTTCTTCTCGTCTTTCCCCCCTTCACCGCACGCCCCCTTCTCGTCGCCCGCGGTTCCCCTTCTGCGCTTCAGACGCAGGAAGCGGAAGCGGCGGCGCGCGGGGGGTGGGGGCGCAGGAGCGGGTTTGGGCGGATAGGAGTATGCTATTGGTGGAGACGTGATTGGCCTGCTGGGATCTTTGGTATCAGCGGTTGTCTCTTCTGACCCGGGAGGCGGCGGAATGTAGATGACGAGCGGGATCGCGTCTACGACCGACTTTGAGAGTTTGCCCACGTCCGGCTTGATATAATGCGGGTTCTGCAACGGGTGGCGCCCGATGCATAGTAGGAATATGTTCCAGAATAGCTGCATAGGAAGAGAAAAAAACAGTGTGTGAGCGTTGAAGCGGCTGTCGGTAAGTACGGAAAGAAACACGTACGAAGATGATGGGCCCGATAATGAACACGACGAGCGCAAGGACGATCACCTCGACGATGCCGACATACAGGATGCACAGCAGCGCGAACGTGAGCCACCATATGTGCGGCGCAGAGAAGCGGCAGGTGTCCGTCGACGTGTACTCAAAGACATGCGCCAGGATGAACCACACGATCGTGAATATCGAGCGCGCCACCACGACTCTGTCCGCAAAGTGAGCACGACCGCTCCCGCGAACTCAGAAACACGCGGACCAGTACTCACCGGGAATACCACTGCGGGGGCTGCTTCTGCGTCTGCTCCGACCCTTCCCCATTCGTGCTCGCGTGCCCATAGGCAGTGCCGGCGGCTGACCCGTTTGGTCTGCGGCGAGGCGGTGTCGGGCCGCGCGTGAGGCGCCTTGGGCCCGTTCCCGAATTGGCACTCCTTGTCGCGTTCGCGGTCTCCGCATCCGCATCCTGCGCAGCCGCGCGCTGGCTGCCCGCACGGTCGAACGACCAGCGCCAGAACGTCAGCGCGACGTTGATCGTGAGGCGGCCGGCCCACAGCGCGTTCCACACGCCGAGGGGCTTGTCGCACGCGGACCACTCGTTCATATCGGGGAACCTGGGGCTGCGATGGTGCGCAGCATACGCCAGGAGGATAATGATGGCGAGAATCTGTAGAAAACGTGTCTGTGAGACCCGATGGACATCGGGGCTGGGGTGCTGCGCAGCTCACCTGTGCCAAGTCAAGTGCGAGATGCCAGATTACAGACACAAGCGCCCGACGGGCTTTATTGTCGTGCCCGTACCCGAAGAACGCGAGAACTCGCCCGACCCGCCAGTGTCGCTCCCGTCGTCGCCTTGTGTGCGCGGGGGGAGATGGGGGCTGCGTCTGCGTCAATTGAGCCTCCAAGGGCTCGGAGGTAGTGCGTTCTAGAGATGCGAGAGTTGGGACAGGGACTAGAGGGGGCCTAGGCGCCACACTGGCTTCGAATACAGGCTCGTCATCGTCTTCAGAATCGCCCTCGTCCTCATCCTCGACATTGAGGGTTTCTGTGCGATGCCCTGCTGTGGAATCTGTATGCGGTGTCCTCGTAGAGATATCGGTAGCAGATGGAGCCTGGAAGCTCAGGCTAGATCCATGGGTTCGTTCTAGATACGGTGTCGTGATTGCTGGGTCGTCGTCAATGTCGTTAGATATTGGTGGTGTCTCGAGATCGTTAGGTGGTTGGTCCATGACAGGAGCAAGAGCTGTAGATGGGATCGATGCGTCGCGGTGCTTGTTCTTGTCCAAGTAAGGGTGAGTGGCACCAGGAGCTATATATGTAAATCAGCTCTTGCAGTCCTACACATAGGACTGTCGGTGTGGAAGTCCGGCTGCGATGGGTACCCGCAGTGAAGAAGACAGACAAGCCAGACGAAGAACAATAAGAAACGTAGGACCAAGCGAAGGATACGTAGCTCGTGGTTCCAGCAAGGACGCGGCTCGACGCGTGCGATGGCGCCGGCGCAGTGCCGGCCGGGCGCTTATGTGGCAAATTCCGCGATAGTTCCGTGGCTCTCTTCAACCAGCCACCATGAAGACTGCAACGCGTCCTTCAGAACGCACCTTCAAGCCGATCACATAGACAGTAATTATAAACCCCTACCATTTCCGGGGTCGAGGTAACCACGAGTAGTGGCGGGCGCAGGGTATCGTCATCCACGACGAAACGTTTGTGCCACTTCAGTCCTCCTCCATCTTTAACCATCTGCACAGCCTGTCTTTACTATCGCATGACAAGCTTCGTGTCCATAAAAGTGCACAACACACCTTTGTTCCCAAGTGGGTTGGTTAGTCCCGCGTGCAACGTGACTGCGGTCCGCAGATATCTGACTGCCGTATCCGCAGGAAAGCTTGCTGCCCATCAGCTTTTGCTATGCCTTTCCGCCGCCCTACTTGGTGCACTGGCTTCCCTTACTACATCACCCGCGGGAAATCAAGCGTTTTGCTTAGCGCTGTGAACAGCGGCGGCCCCTCGGCGAATACCAAGCTCAAGATGGCCCTGGGTTGAAGTTCGCACTCTAATTAGGCGTTTTGACCTGAGTTGCTTAGCCAGTCTTAACAATTGAATTTCTATTGGCCCTGACAATACGTTTGTACTTCATACTCCTGCTGCCTCGTTCCTAACCCAAGAAATCTGACATTTTATCTGGTCCGGTCTATCTAGTCTCGCTAGTGTCCGAGCCTTATGGCAATGGATCCCTGTTTTTCTCAGGTTGGATAGCTTATCGCCTTCCCTTCCTGAGGGCGATCCATGTCATCCTAATTGGTGATGTGAACCGCTGTGCGACCCACTGCTCTTCCTCGTTGCCTTTCTGATGGTCTAGCCGTGGAGCCCGCTGATGTTAGCGCACAAAAAAGGTCGTCTTGTATCTTGCTATCAACTCAGGCCGCCGCATCGAAGTTTGGGTCCCACCACACAAGCCGACTTTACAGCGCGTCCTTCCATTCATGACAAGGTCACTACCAATCTGCTCATTCCAGTCAGCTCCGACCTCCACGCTGGGCATTTTGGCGCCCAACCTGTCATCCCACTACGAACAGTAGCCAATGTCTTCCTGTAGCGTCAAGGTCGTACGCATCTTTGGATATTCGCATCTCCCTTTTGTGCGTAAATACCCCATACATCCATGCGCTCGTACTTACTGCATTCCGATTGCTTAGATGTCCACGGCCCGCTCGCCCAGGAAAGTAAAACATAGCCAAGTCCGCGAACGCCATCCAGCTGACCGCAATCGCCCATCTCGGTCATGCACTATCACCGTGAGTTCGCCAGTACACCACGCCGCGGCGTGTCATTACATCTATGTTGGCAATTTTGAAGGCGATCTGATCATCTAGCTTGCTACTGATGCCAAACGACAGTCTCTGGCTCAAACTATTGACCGCAGTCATGTTGAACATCAAGTATACCTTTTGGTCTCAGGAAGCAACGTCACCCGTAACTCGTACCTCAAAAGTTGCTATCAAATATCACCTGATGCAGCAGTTGCAATTGAGACGCCTTTCCCGAGCGGCCATATTTTTGGCGCGGCGTCAAGGCGTAGGCGCTCCCGAACTCCGTGCGCGCGTTCGTTCGAAGCTCCTGCAGCGCCAACGGATCCGCCGACTGGTACAAAAGTCAGGCATTTCGATGTTGAACTGCAGCAGACTGCCTCCTGCTTCCCACTGCGTACTATCTCACCCTTCCTCTGCCTCTTTTATTACAGTCGTACATATTTCGAAGTCGACATAACTAGCAATATGTTGACCAAAGAAATTGTTGGGTTCAACAAACCGCTGGACGAGAAGCTCTACTCGCTGAGTGCAGGAGAGGTCGAGACCTTCCGGGCCCTCACGGGGATAGACGAGGAGCAAGAGCTGAAGGCGCATATTCTATCGGTCCAAGCCAAAGCATACGCGGTCCGTACCTAATACTTCAGCGACCCTCCTGTTCTTTCGGGGGCCTTTTCTCACACCATAACTCTATAGGTCCATGCGTACCCATGCATCCGCTACTTCGAATTTTTGAGGTATGCACGAGCACGACACGATGGTTTGAGGTCGTCGCTGACTGCTGATACTACGTCACAGGATGACCATCGCGCACCTTCCAGCCTATAATGCGCTCCTTGAGCTGGGCCGCACGCGCGCCGACGCCCTCTTCCTCGACGTCGGCTGCTGCTGTAAGATTTCCCCTCCCCCTCCCCCCTAACGAGCACTAATTTTTATCGTATAGTCGGAAATGACGCCCGCAAGGCCATCCTCGACGGGTACCCCATGCACAACGTCCTCGCGTCGGACCTCCACCCCGGTTCGCCCCCTCTCCTTATTTCATATAACCACACTGACCACTGACCCCAAATCGCAGAGTTCTGGGACCTCGGCCACGAGCTCTTCAAGACAAGCCCCAAATCCTTCCCTGTCCCCTTCTTCCCAGGCGACCTCTTCGACCCCGCCTTCCTCACGCCCGCACCCGGCGCCTCCCCGCCCTCTTCCCCTTCCTCCCCTTCCTCCTTCTCCTCCTCCTCCTCCTCCGGCACCCTCATCAGCACCGACACCAGCACCACCCGCACCCTCACCCCCCACCTCACCCGTGCCAGACCTGCAGACTCTCACCTCCCTCAACCCACTGCGCGGCCACGTCTCCGCCATCCACGCGTCCGCCTTCTTCCACCTCTTCCAAGAGGAGCAACAGCTCCAGCTCGCGCATGCCCTCGCAAGCCTGCTCTCGCCCGCGCCGGGGTCGTTTATCTTCGGGCAGCACAGCGCGCTGCCGACCAAGGGGCGCCGCGCGGAGGTGTTCTACGGGCAGGCGATGTTCTGCCACTCGCCTGACAGCTGGAAGGAGCTGTGGGATGGGGAGGTCTTCGAGAAGGGGACGGTGAAGGTCGAGACTGAGTTGGCTGAGGTGAAGAGGGACTTTCCGGGGTTCTCGCCGGATGCGAGGTTTTGGGTGTTGACGTGGTCCGTTACGAGGCTTGAAGGTAAAGCGTGAAGAGAATCGACATACCCGTGTATAGTTAGATCTTTGGAATATGACCCGCGCTGTAGAGTAGACTGCAAAGCGGTGCGATGTTTGACTGGATGGTTTATAAAGACATCGGTATATAACTACAGACGTCAGCTACTGGACAAATCGAACAATACAGACTGTCTTCTTTGATTGATACTTCCTTTCGCGTCCCCGAATTCCCTGATACGGCCGGTCATTGATAGTCACACAGGGGTATTTACAGGCGGTCTGAAAAGAAAACGTTAGTTGGAGTATGCGCCCTAGTCCGAGGAACGGCTACTTACTGACGTTGCCGAGATCGGCGCAGGCAACCTTGACGCGCTCGGTGAGCGTCTTCTCGCCCTCACGGACCCACACACGCGGGTCGTAGAACTAGATTCACATTCATCAGCGCTCGTCAACTTGACTTCATTCCCGGTGAACTGACCTTCTTGTTCGGCTTGTCAGCACCGTCGGGGTTGCCGACCTGCGTGAGGAGGTAGTCCTTCTTCTTGAAGACGAAGTCCTGCAATGGAAGGAGTGGATGAGAAGCGAACGCAGTAAGAGGATGTGTGAGTGCTTACGCGGATACCAGCGAGGTAAGCGAACTGGGTGTCTACATGACTCGGGTTAGGTTTTGATCGAGAAGCGAACCGAAGATTCATACCAGTGTCAACGTTCATCTTGACAACACCGTTCTCGACAGCGGTCTTGATCTCCTCCTTCGTGGAGCCAGATCCGCCGTGGAAGACAAGGAAACTGAAGGGGCCGTGATCAATACATACAGCCTTGACATCGGGCATATATGCTCACAGGGGCTGCTCAACCTTGCCGCCAGTCTTCTCCCGGGTGTATGCCTGGTGCTTCGCGAGGAGTTCAGGGTGGAGTCGGACATTGCCAGGCTTGTAGACGCCATGCACGTTTCCGAACGCGGCGGCAATGCTGAAGTTGGGGCTGATCTTGCTCAGCGCCTCGTACACATCGTGAACATCCTCGGGCTGGGTGTAGAGGCTGTTGTTATCAACACCAGTGTTGTCGACACCATCCTCCTCGCCACCAGTGATACCGATCTCCATCTCGAGCCATATACCGATGGGTGCCATGCGCTTGAAGTACTTGACACAGGTCGCGATGTTCTGCTCCTTGGGCTCCTCGGAGAGATCGAGCATGTGAGAGGAGAACAGAGGCTCCTGGTGCTCCTTGAAGTAAGCCTCGTCGGCCTCGAGCATACCATCGAACCAGGGGAGGAGCTTCTCCGCGCAGTGATCCGAGTGCAAGATGACAGGACTTGAGGTGAAGAGCCGCATACATGAGCGTCCGATCCGAGGTGGAGATGTATGCGGACTTACACGCCATATGCCTTGGAGACGGTGCGGATGTGGTGGGCAGCGGCGACAGCGCCAGCGATAGACGCCTGCTGCTTGTCATTGGCGAGACCCTTGCCAGCAAAGTAGGCGCTGCCGCCCTGCGAAACCTGGAGGATGATGGGCGACTTGACATCGCTGTTCGGAGAATGTTACATGATGTTCTTCGCGCCGAGGCGAGCGGGAACTGACCGAGCAGCCTCGAGGACAGCATTTGCGGTCGAAGAGGAGGTTACGTTCTGAAACAGCACCGTTCAGAAGTGGTACGATATGGGTACTATCGATAGGGACTTACGATAGCCTGTGGATTGGGACGCGTCGGTGAGATCGATCGCGCGATACTGCTCGAAAGAAACCTACCGGGATAGCAAACTGGAGAGGGCGGGAAGTATCGTAGCCAGTCAAGGTAAACAAGAACAGATCGAGAGCCTCAGCGTGCTCTGATCTTTGAAAAAACGTACATGGTTAGCCTTTGCATATTCGAAGACTTTGCGAACGTTGTCGCCAGTAAGGACGCCAGCCTGGATGCGCCGACGATCACGCTCAGCCTGCAATTCGAATGACAGAAGAAAAAGAGCATACAGGGACGATATCGAGGAGACCCATNGAGATGAGAGAGAGGAGAGGAGATGCGGACCTGGGGAAGGANGGGGACGGCTTTTTAGGCAAGCGCCGCTCCGACGGACCCGGGCACGCCCAATTGACGTCAGACGCCGGTGTCCCGCCGTGGGAATCCCGCCCCGAATGGGTTCCGCTTTCCACGACGTCCCTCTCCTCGCTGCAATCTTTCTCAGTCCCTCCGCGGTATCGGCCCATCGCTGGCCTCGAGTACATCCAGCACCCTTGCCGCTGCCTTCTCAGTGTAATTCACGTGCTAGGCATGAAGCACATCACCTACAATCGCTGCAGCACTACTTCACCTCACTCTATGCACTTTCAGCTGATTGCACGCACGCAGTTGCTCTTATTAAGTAGCACATTGTCCCGGCAATCTATTGCAACAAAGTACGGCCGTGTGCGATAAAACAGGCGACGCTGTCCTCCGTTTAATGGTGCTCGCCAGATGCAAGGTGGCCAGCCTTGCTGCCCTGCCACGCGTAATGCGCATTCGCCCAAGTGTAGAGACCATACCCTAGCAAATGCCATGTATTTAGACGCATTGCTGAACGCGAGGATGTGGCATACTCACCGAGAGAGACGGGGACGATCCAGTAGGGGACCTGCGACGCCAGGCGGCGGTAGCCGTTGAACAGGTAGTGACGGAACATGTGGTGGGTAGAGCGCTGGCGGAACGGCGAGACACCTGTATGCCATAGTTGGACACGACAATTGGCGCGAAGAGGTCAGCGTCGGTCAGAGGAAACAGGGTAGATGGCAGACGTACCGTACTGCACGATGCCGCGCTGCCTCTGAGCGCCATGCTTGTCACCCCACCAGATGTTCTAAATGACGAGTCAGTACATACTTTCTTTCGCATGCAAGAATGTGCAGAGAATGTGAGCGGAACAGGACGAGGTAGCACTCACGTAGACCTTAGCTGCAAAACCATGCCATGCGAATCAGACTCCAGGCCTTCTAGAACGTATGGAGAGTACTCACGTCCAGGCATCTCACTCATACGCACACCAGTGGCCCTCATTTTTGCAGAATGTAGCGGGAAGGAATATGGGAAAGGATGAAGACGTTGGGCGTGTCGAGCAAGTTGCAGAATGGGCGCGACGGCCTCGGACAATCCCGGAGTGAGGCAGCGCTCGTTCGGTCCGGTTCGGTTCGCTCTCGGCCTGGGCTGGCGTCTACTGCCACTGGACATCTGGACAGTTCCTCTCCTTTGGACCTACACAAGGAATTGCAAGCTGAGCGCTGAGCACTGGCAACTGACCCGACATGGCACTCACAGACCCCTCAATCCATCCCGAGCTGCAGAAGCAACTTATTGACATGCAAAATGTAGCAGAGTCAATCGCCGCATACGAGCCATATGTCCCCAAACCGCCCATCCTCGACGCATCTATCGATGCGCAGGACGAAGAAACATACAGCCGCAGCGACACTCTTTCAGGACTACGCCCTCTCTCAGAGTCAATAAAACGGGACATCGAACTAATTCAAAAGGTAGTTTGCGTACCATCCGACTGATGCACCAGCATATCCTGATCTACGAGCTTTTCAGTAGTTTCTCACTAATCCCAACGCTGCCTCGTTGCCCCCACCCTCCACAAACGCGCCGTATCTGCTCGCAGTATGGGAAGAGGTGCTACGCGCCCCACAGCCCGTAGTGGCCATCGGCAAGACCTTTTTTCCAAAGTCGTCAGGCAAGCAACGACCTACGCGGGGAAATGGCCCCCACCGACCCTCAGGAGTAAAAGTAGACGTCGTCTCTGAAAGCGGAAAAACATGGGTCCGCGTCAACACGTACGTACAGCACCAACATGTCCCCGCCGTGCTTTCCAAGCTCATGCATGACCCCCCTGCAGGACGAAAAACTCGCGCCTACTTGTCGAATTCCGCGAGATCGACTCGTACGACACCGACTCGGACGACTCGCTCGACGTCGACCGACCAAGCCTAGCACAGACCGAATTCGACAACTCCATCCTCCGCATGGGCCGCTCTCTCCTCGATGCCGCAAAAGATNACCCAATCACGGGCACCTCGACGCCTCCCAAAATCATCTTCCGCTTCACCCGCCTGAACCCAAACCCAGACACCGACGAGCCAACCGACCCCCGCATAGGCCTCACACTCGACATGCTCCGCGCCATGGGCATCGACGTTCAACTGGGCGATCGCAAATCCGANGCCGACGAGCCCACCCAGCCAGCTGCATCCGCATCCATATCCATGCCGCCTTCCCGTCCGAGGGAAATCTACCTGGTGCCCACGCGCCACGTCAACCTCGACCTCTCCATCCTCATCGCGCTCG
>SEOQ01000061.1:4949-63086 GCA_004679275.1 Dentipellis fragilis
CTCNGNNAGNTCCAGTCTAGTTCTCCGCCTCGGGCTCCGACACGCCCCCGGCCTCGGCGACCAGTCGATGACTCCTCGGACTGCATGCATACATATGTCTTCATAACATTCTCGTTCAAGTCCGTTGATATCTTGGTCACTTTGAACTAGCACCTGCAGAAGCTGTCCAGCGGAATCCCGAGGCGTGCCCGAGTCGAGATAGCGCACAAGCTTTTTTAGTTATCGTGCGACAAAGAGGTCGGGACTCGGGGTACGTTACTACGTACGGTCCTGTCGTTTGTCTTCCATCACATCGCAAAGCTACATGGGTCGGCCGACGGCCAGACAGTCGGAAATGACTTATTTCTTGCGGTCACCCAATGAGGTGCGTCCGTCTTTCACAAATCTCGAGCGTAGAAAATTTGCTGGCACACTTACCGTTTCACTCCTTCAGGAAAAGTGGGAGGAATCCAACGGTTTTAAACCTCGGCCGATTCTCCTAAGATCCGCATCGTTATCTTGACACATGCGAAACACTATAGCCATGTAGGCTCTTTCGCGCCTTCACCAGCACAACCCTCTTATTCTTCGACAAACATAGAACGATCAGTAAGCTATCTGAATGCTCGCTCGTACTTGTCTGCCTGGCGCGCATATTTACTCTCTGCAATCTAGTTGAAACAACGCTAATGCAACGTGTTTCCTCCAGGCGCCGAGGCGCTGTCAAGACGTCGCCTTCCGTGCAATGTTGCTTGACACGGCCTGCCTGCGATGGCCGCCGGTTTCAAATTCCGCCGGCGTCCCATCGACGTTTTCGTGTACGCACCCCAGCGCACTACCGTACGGGTTCTTATCAGTCCCTCATCGCAGAGACATCTGATCAACTAATGATCAAGTTCCCGTGATGAACTAGACACCAATACATCCTCTTCCCCTGAAAGTTGATTATGCCACAGCCATAAGGGCAGGAAGCTTTGTCTAAGTCAGTTATCAGCTGCCGAAATGGATATTTGAATAGTACTTCAGTGAATGCTTGCGGTGCGTGGCCCATTCTGAGCTGGTAAGGAACGCACGTCTCACATCTTTGAACATCTTCACTAGCCAGCTCGAACCGCCGATACTTGTCAATTTCGTCCTCGACATCGACTGATAGTTAGTGGTGTGGGTAGCGTCACGTCAATCTATTTTCAGTTTGCTCTGCGCTACCCATATTCCCAAAGGCACATACAAAGATTCGTTATCCACTGCTGATCGCATCGGCTTCTTTCCTTGACACGTTCACCGTGGTGATCGCCACCTGATGTTTTGCATGTCAAGAAGAAAGTTAGGAGGTGCTCCAAGCTGTGGTGGGATGGAAACTTTCCGCGATGTTGTGGAACAAAAGAAGCGATTGATGGTACGGTATAAGAGCTGGCAAGGCTCTTCGATCTTCCAAAGTTCCCTTACCTCGACATGCCCGTGTGTGGAGAACAGCACTTCCATGTACGTCTTATCTTGAGTACGAGCCTTTGGCCTCCGATTAATGATTTATTTCAGCAAGTGATCGCAAACTTATGGGTACGTGATGGCGCTTCTGCCTGCACGTTGCTATCCGCTGGTGCTCACCAAAGTTAGAACAGGTGGTAACGTTGCTTTACGGTTAACATATTTCTGATATCCTCCGGGATGAGCACCGTTCCTGAATATTCGTTAGGCCTTTACCTGGCATTATTCGGAGGTTCAATCTACGTGCTGTTAAACCAGCGGACACATATTTTATGTGTACTTCAATTGCGTTGTTCCTGCTCATCACGGCATACATGGCGACAATCCTCGCGACAACCCTTACAAAACCGATCGTAACGTCGAACAGCTATTCCACGAGCGCCTCACTTTTATCATGCACGGCGGAGACGCCAGAGAGACTGAACGAAGTCTTGACGGGTGATCTTATCTCCATGGCACAATCTGTCCTGACGACGTGCATAGAGCAAGTATACTATGCCATCCCTTGTAAACATCCTTCTGACAGTATGCTCGGACAGCTTCATCGCAGATGCCGTGCTGGTGCGTTAGAGCATGGTTGGCATGTGACCATCGTTGATATAGATCACCAAGGTTTATCGTTGTGTGGCGCTGTGGCCTCAACGGCGTTGGACTGCTATTCCGTTAGGACTAATGCTGCTGGCATCGACTGGTGCGTCCAATCATTGACTATTCTCATATCATGTCGCGCTGCTAACCCCTGTCCTGTATAGCACTAGGCTTCGCTATAGTATACATTCAAGACCAAGAGTACCTCATCAGAAAAGACGCCCCTCCGACTGACGCAGTGCCGCCACCCAGATGGATTGAATTAGGGGTCGATTACAATCGCCTCTGCAATGCCACCGATGTCCTGAATACAGTTGTGGATTTGGTAGCGACCGTCATCATAAGTACGCCCGTCAGAGGTAACTCACTTGTTCGCGAACGAGAATCTCACATTCCGTAATGCAGCGTCACGTATTTGGTATATGGCACGACAGCTCGAGAATGCATTGGGGCAAGGGGCAGGGGTTCGGTATCGCGCTGCCGTATCTATGTTGTAAGTCTTTCGCCCGACGAGATTTCCCGATACTGACCCCTACGATAGTGTTGAATCTGGTGTTCTGATCCTAATATCAGAAGTGCTCACTACAGCCTTGGGGTATGCCGCTCATACAGTGATTGCCGTAGATGTTCTTGTGAGTCACAATTTGCTTGGTATTCAACTTGCTGTGCTGATTATGATTTCAGGGTCTCGCCTCTAACATAACTCTAATGTTGGTCGTCAGTAGCTTCTCTGCCATTTCCATCCCCCCTTGTCTGACCTTTTTCTTCGCTAGGTGATTACCCCGACCTTGATCATCGTGCGAGTAGGGATGCACAAGGGTTTCGACAGTGTGGTGGAAACCATGCACGAGCTCTACGCCCCCCGCGATGCACAGGTCAGGTCTATCAAATTTGCCCAGCGCCGCACCACGGATACGGCCACCAACATAACCAACTTCGCACATCCCGGAGCGGTCATTCAGGACAGCAGTCCAGAGTCTGACAGCGAGTCCGTCAGCGTGGATAGCCGCGGTGGGCTTTCCGTCGCCTCGGGACAACGGGAAGGCGTGAAGGAAAAGAAGGTAGATATGACAGAAGTCCATTTGGACATTGTTTGAGGACAGTATGTACTAATTGTCTAGAAGTCACATCTATTTATCCATCGCAGTCGGACGGAATGCTCACTCCCCACGAACCACGGCACAAGCTATAGAGGTTGTCGTGGATTTATTTCTTTCGGATGCATCGCTCAAGCACTAGCTGGTCGTGCAGCTTGGGGATCCCAAACATAGGGAAGGTACCTAGCATGGGATCGGTCCGCTGACATGTACGATGGCGTGACCAACGCCACGAGTCGATTGTGCCCCACAAATTGAGACTGCCAGGCCGAGTGCTGCGTTCTCGAACCATCATCACATAGTCATGCCTCGCGGTTGTGCAGGTGCACGTTGTACTACCTCATCCGGTAGCTTCACCTTATTTGGTCTGCATCCGCTTGCTTCTTCCAGTGCATGGAATGAAGGGCACGATGCCGTGCGGGTCGACGTCAAGTCTGCATGAGGATAGAGGACCTCTCTGGAGAGCAGATGCACAGCGGCCATTGGATTGAGTAGGCCGACCCGAAGGGAAGAAAAGCACGCGGCGCTCGCCCCTATACAGGTAAGCCCCGAGTGCCGCGTGCTTTTCTTTTCTTCGTACGGCCGCTCCTTCAGTCTTTTCTCTCAGAGTCGCCGTCGTGGGGAAGTGTGCATGAAAGAGACGGCATACGACTCTACTTGTGGACATCATAATCACGACGAGGACCATATCGCTGGCATTTGGAAGACATGATAGGCTATGATAGACCATCAGCAATTCATTCAACATATAGCATTCGCTGTCTAGGGAATGTTCAAGACTCACCGTCACGTCAAAGGGCCAGGCTTGAAGTGGATTGCGTGGATTTGAGACTGTTGGTGCTCATATCCAGCTAGAAGAGTTATCGTTAAATAAGATACACGACATATCATTCACCGCGTGACCGAATGTCGCAGCTTTGGACACATGGAAAGATGACAGCGACGTGTATTGATAAAATATGCTAAGGGGGCAGTAGAGTAAGCACTGTATCTTCCAACACAAGAGAGGTGACAGCGGTATCCGACAGGACGTCCAATTGGATGGCAAAGCAAATTCATAACCTCACACCATCTGCGAAGAAGCAGGGTCTGATGTTACACCATTTTGTCAAGCATTAGTCAGTACGCTTATTCGAAACCTTCCCGGTTTCTTTGTTGTACTGCTCGGCAAGGCGATCATACTCGGCAGCCTGCTGGTTTGCCTGCTTCTTGAGCGTTGCTATTCCAGAACCAACGTCTCAGCGCTAAAATGTGAAGGAAAACATGCTTGTCACATACCGAAGTCACGCTCGCTCTTCTCTGCCTCCGCCAACTTCCGCTTCAGTTCTTCGATTTGCTTTGTCTGGTCACCCGCAGCCAAAGTAGAGCGCGACTTCTCAGCCGTCTACACATGAACGGAGATTACGTCAGAAACAGGCGGGTGAGGAGAAAAACGGACAACGCACAGCTTTCTTCAGTTTGGCATACTCTTCCTGGGTGTGGATGAGATCTTGGATGATGTAGAAGGTGCGGGTGAGGACAAGAGAGAGGAAGAGACAGAATCCGGTCAGGTACGTATTCCGTTGAGCGCTAAATTTCCGCAGCCAAGACAGTGTGTGGTCAATCACGTATAACGGGAGGATTGGCAACGTGGACGTACTAGAATTTACGGGCAGCGAAGTTAGTCTCAGTGCGGACATCTTGGATACCTTGATTCCCTGTCTTTGCAAGCTCGACTTCGGCAGTCACGCGGAACATGCGCTGGACGGCATCCACAAATAGGATTGCCACGAAACTGTGCACGGAAGCAATTCAGCACATAAGCATGTCGCATAGGCCCAAACGTACATGAAAGCTATCTTGAGCGCATAGGCAATCTTTCCGACGATTGGGCTTTCGGATAGGAAGTGGAAGAGTTTTCGTCTAATTTGGAAAGGGAGGGGCAGGACCAGGACACCAAAGGTGGCCATTTCACCCGCAAGGAGCGCGAAGGTCATCGTGTAACTGACAGAGCATGAGGATACATCCAACAAGATGAAGAAGAAACCCATACTAGATCGTCATCTTGTTGATAATTGGGGGGTGGTTGATGGTTTGAAGGAAGATGGCTTGGAAGAGGACACGAACGACTCGGCCAGGGCTTGCGCGGGTCAACGTGGTCTGTGACGTCACGCCTGAACCCTAACCTCAGGAATTTCTCAGATTCGCACGCCGCGACGCGCGTCACGCTCTTACGCGTCTTCGAAGCAGAGCTTGTTCACTTCATCCTCTTCATCCTCTATCCCCCATCCGAAATTATCGTTTGACATTAGGAAAGAGCGGAAACATGGCACCGCTGCAAGTACACATCAAGCATGCAGGAAAGGTCCACGATCTCACGCTCAATCCCGATCTCCCGGGCTTGGCTTTCAAGGAGGACATCTACCAGAAGACGGGTGTGCCTGTAGATCGCATGAAGGTTATGGTGAAGGGCGGCATGCTGAAGGTACGACGCACTCTCTGATTGTATGCTATCATATCTCTGATCCTTCGGGTGCAGGATGATTCAGAATGGAAGAAGATTGGGCCCAAGGAGGTGATTACACACCCCCGCCACTCGGCCTTGCTTTCGCTGAGGCACTGCCATACTTTCGTAGGGCCAGACATTCATGGTCATTGGCACTGCAGGAGAGCTCCCGAAGCCTCCTGAGAAGCCTATGGTCTTCCTCGAAGACATGGACGAAGCAGATCTCGCACAAGCGGTATGTGTAGCCGAGTCTTCTCCGATGTATTGGACTCTTATGCTGTATTCATCTAAGCTCGCGTTACCTGTTGGACTCGCAAAGTAAGTATCTCACGTCTTACCAGAATATAATTTCATAATACTCTACCCATAGTCTAGGCAACACATGTTATATGAACTCCACTGTCCAAGCCATGCGTGCCATCCCAGAGCTCCAAGTGGCTCTCAACAAGTTCGCACTCTTTCCCTTCCTTCTTTTCCATTTTCCTGAACGAGTACATCTAGTGCCAGTCATATGCAACAGCCCTTAGCGAGATCCCTGCGTGACCTCTACCTGAATATGTCGAAAACTACATCAAGCGTTATGCCCCTAGCATTTTTGCAAATTCTGCGGCAGGTGGTTCCTCAGTTTGCTGAGCGCTCTGGCGGAAGCAAAGGTGGCATGAATATGGCCGGCTTTGCGCAGCAAGGTCAGTTGTGTTATCAAGCCACACGCGTGCGGTCGCACTGACCACGGACGTATATGATCGACCCCACTAGACGCCGAGGAATGTTGGACACAAGTCACCAATGCGCTTAAGGATGTCCCCGGTTTACCTACACCATCCGGGAGCGAGCCCGGTAACTTCGTGCAGCAATTCATGACAGGTCGCATGCGCCGCGAGTAAGTTCCCATCTAATATACATGGCATATTGTTGAACGAATGCACGGTAATCTAGACTCAAATGCGATGAAGCTGCCGACGAACCCGCCACCGTCAGCACCGAAAATGTACTCAAACTGGAATGCAACATCAACGCAACGACAAATTACATGGCATCCGGCATCATGGACGTACGTGTGATATACCTTCCTGAGCTGTTCTTCTCTAACTCGTTCTCCCCCGTTTCGCCAAACTAGGCTTTGGACCAGAAAGTGGAGAAACAATCACCATCTTTAGGACGTCAGGCTGTCTACACACAGCGTTCTCGACTCGAACGCCTGCCTCAGTATCTGGCGGTCCACATGGTGCGCTTCACTTGGAAGCAGGATATCAGCGCGAAGGCAAAGATCCTGGTAAGTCTCACCATCCCGCAGCACAAGCTCAGCGCATTGCACTTGCGGGTTCCCTTAATTATTGAGCTGACACTTAATCTATTGACAGCGGAAGGTGAAGTTCCCGACGGAGTTCGATGCGCTGGACCTCACCACCGAAGAGCTGCGCAACCACCTCGGGCCCGCCAACCGTCGACTCATGGAAATCGAGAAGGACCGCGCGGAGCGGCGCAAAGTCCGGAGGCGGACGAAGACGAACGCCGAGACCTTGCAGCGCGAGAACCGCGAGCGGCAGGGCGGCGACATCGAAATGGCCGATGCGCAGCCGCGGGAGCCGTCTGGAACCTCGGCGGCGGATACGGAGGAGAGGGACGCCGCGCTGAATGTGGAAGAGCTGGCCCATTCGGAGGTTGCTGCGAGAGAGAAGGAGAAGGCCGAGCTGCAGAAGCTGGTGGACATCAAGCTGAGAGAAGATGTCGGTGCTAGCCAGACTGGCTTGTACGACCTTGTTGGTATGCGTCTAGCCTTTAGATCTATGCCGGACACTACTGACCTTGCGGCATGACCTTCGCCAGCCATCATCACCCACAAAGGCGCGGCCGCCGACTCCGGCCATTACATGGCCTTCGTGAAGAAGTCTGTCTTCGATGAGAAGGAGAATCCCGTCGTTCAGGATGCGTCCTCGTCTGGCTCGTCGCCAGAAACCTTCTCGGACAGCGTCGACGAGGACTGGTACAAGTTCGACGACGACAAGGTGTCCGTCTTCCCTGCCGCCAAGCTCACCACGCTCGACGGCGGAGGCGAAGACTCGAGTGCGTACGTGCTGCTCTACAGGAGCAAGCCGCCCGCATAGTGATCATGAGATCTGGAGGACAAGAGACAAAGCCAAGGACGAGACGGAATTGCAGTAGTAAGCCGGGACAGTAGAATCCTATGCAGGGGTTGTATGATGCCGACACGACAATGATATCGATGTGCATGTGATCACTTGTGGTATTGTCAACGCCTTGGGGTTGCTCATCTTTTCTCACCATAGTATGTTCGCCTATCATCTGTCTGGATACATACTCGCAGCTCTCGGAGCCTTGGGTACTCATGGGGCGTGAGGAACAGCTGCTGACTAGTGTCGTCGGAAAGGACGAACTCGCACGGTCATGCTGACGTTTTCTAAAAGTCCGGGTTACATTGATTTGCTTTGCAACAGGAAACCGGATATAGCGTGTCCATAGATTACTTTACGCGCACAGGTCACCTCGCAGCCGAGCCCACCCTCGCGAAGCGTAGGCCACAACTACTCTACCAACGACCAACGACCAATCTACATCTACAAAGCCTCCTTCAGCGCAGTCTTCAAGTACTCAATCTGCCCCGGCCCAAACTGGTCATTATTCGTGCTGTGGCTGAGCTCCTCCCACTCCTCCGAGTCCTTCAACGTCTTCTCCGCCTGGTTGCGCACAATGCACCACGAGTCCGTGCCGAGCTGCACGCGGAGCGGCGGGTTCGGCAAGTCTGCGATGCGGATCATGGCCTGCACACCGCGCGCGATGTCGCCGACGCCCGGCGCGTGCTCCGCCATCCTGCGGAACTGGTTCGACGGCGCGTCGGGCCCGTAGGCGGGGTGCGGCGGCAGGCGCACCATGCCCGATGTGGCCCAGTTTGTCCCGAACCCGCCTGGCTGCACAATCACGGCCTTGATGTTCCACTCGGACGGCATCTCGCGGCTCAGCGCCTGGGTGAAGCCCTCGAGGGCTGGATGCGGGCACAGTCGTGTCAGCATGTTACAATGCACTGGAATATGTAAAGGGGGGGAAGCTTACCGAATTTGCCGGCAGAGTAGAATCCCAGTACTGTGTTGGCGGCATATCCTCCACAGCTCGAGATGTTGAGGATGTGTCCGCCGGCACCAGCTGGGTTGACTTCCCTGAAGAACGGCACGGCCTGATATCAAGACAAATTTGACAGCGTCAGCTCTCTTTCCCCTCCCAAAAATAAAACCAGAGCTAAAAATAAACCCGACCAACTCACCCTCTTGCAGATATTCACGGGTCCCCAGAAGAGCGTCTCGATCTGCCTGCGCGCCTCGTCGTCTGGCGTCCCTTCAATCTCGCCCGCCAGGCCGTAGCCCGCATTATTTACGACGACATCGAGCCGCCCAAAGTGAGCCTTGATGCTTGCGAATGCTGCATCGATCTGCGCGATGTCGGTCACGTCGAGCTTGAGCGGCAGGAACTGTGCGGCGGGGTACTGCGCTTCGATTTCCTTCAAGGTCGCGGTGTTGCGCGCGCTGCCTGCGACGCGCTCACCCTTTGCGAGCACAGCGAGAGCGAGGGCATGGCCGAGGCCGCTCGAAGTGCCGGTAACTGTGAGGGAAGGTCAGTTCGGCGTACTATGTTAATATTGTGAGGGGGAAAGACTCACTGAACCAGACGCGGGACGTTTCAGTTGCAGTTGCTGCCATGTCAAGACCTAGCAAATTATTCGGTATGCGAAGTGTGAGTAGCTAGAATTTGACTGGAAGGGGGTTCTTGTTCTTGCTCTTACTACCCCTGTCGCGCAGCTCTTATATACCCCGCCCCCCTTCCCCGCACTTTGGCACCTACCGGTACTGAAGGTAACGGCCACTGAGAGTCCGGAACAGCATTCACTCTGAGTATCGATAGAGCGTGCGGCCCCAACTTCGCGGCTCTGGTTCGGGTACCAGATCTGTCAGTTTGGGTGCAGTGAGTAGACGCGTATGCGTTCGGCACGCCACCGGAGGGTCCGCGTCGGCACGCGAGGCTAAAGGCCGAAAGAAGTGTCCCGTAGTGTGCAATGGACCGCACGCACGCGTTCGTCGATGTCGTCGACGCCAGGCCGCAAATTCAATTTGAAGGTTAAAAATGAAGAATGACGCTGGAACACTGGCCTGAGCAAGTCGGATCCTAAGATGCGCCGACGCCGTTCGTAGTATCACGAACAATTTCGGTGTCTTTCCGTATTATAGCGGCACATAGACTGATGGCCGGTCTGGCCTCGGCATTGTGCTCGACATCGGATTACCCAGCCGCAGGACAGTGCATACGAGACCCACAGCTTGCGTCCAGAGGTTGTAAATTTGAATGAGCGGTCCCCGCAGCCGTGAACGGACCGGAACGAAGCGGACTGAGTTTCAATTAGACTACTGCCTTTCCGAGTCGATATGATGATGGGCCCCGCCTTCGAAGGAAGTCGATTATTTATTGCACCCACACTGATTATTTCATCCCCCACTCTGTCAGATTTGCATGCCAGCTTGGTCTCCTCGTTCAAGTCTCAAGCCTCAAGCCTGACCCAAAACACCCGCTAACATCTGGACTTTACATATGTAACGTCATGATTATAATGTGCTACGCTGTCCGTCGCAATATCTCTGCTCGCGGCACGATATCAGCCCTTAGTTCTCAGATCACAGCGGTGACCACTGGTTAAAACTACCTGTCGAAGCAGGTAAAGACAAGCAGAAGAGCTGTTACCCATGGGATGGCATCGTCACCTTTAATATCAACGGCTCAATGGTCTCAACCAAGGTACAAGACTGGTTTTGTTAGCCATTTTTTATCCTTCTCTCGTTTCTTTGCATCGCTTACCAACTGCTCCATAACAGCATAGCACAGGCCTCCCCGAGCCATGCCGTCGTGCGACACTGAGAGATCCTCAGACGTCCACCAAGCCGCATTGACGCGTGAGGCGACAATCAGTTTATTACGATACCTATCGTTGTGTTGATTGGCACAAAAACAGGAAACCAACTACTAGCAAATTCCAGCCTTGAAGCTACACCATTTCACACTCCCTTCGGCCTCTCTTCAGGCCATCCCACCTAAAAAGCCTCCTTCTGACTGTCACGGCGCGATGCGGGTCAGCTCGGCGCAGCGGGAGAGGAGGGAAGGGGGGAAGGGGGAGAAGAAACACACTAAACCAGACTCCTAGGAGTTATTCGTTGTTGCCATTCAGAAACTGTTACGCAGTATAGTAAGTATGCGGTTGAATGAGCAATGGGCAGTTGGAAAGCGGGTTCGGACTTGTCTGAGTCCTTACTCTTGCTCCCCTCGACTCGTGTCTCTTATCTTCCCCCTTCCAATTCCCAGCGCCGCGCATCCCTGAACACCGCCTCAAAAGCACAGATGCAATTGTACCGACCCCACCACGACTTCGAATTCTTGCTGGCTGAGTCCTGACTCGTGGATCTGCGTGCTGACTCGGGCAGATCTGCGCCCGGCGCTCGCACGCCTTAAGCTTAAGGCCGACAAAAGTGCCCACCCATGGCTGTTGAGTTAGAGTTGCACCGGAACAGCCTGAGCGATCCCGATGCGCAAAGACGCGTTTCTTCGCGCGGATCGATAGGACGTTCCGCGCTGCGTCAGACTCTGCGCCCTATTGACAAAACAGGTCGTCGATGTTTTCTTTGCTGTGAGGCCTGTAGTACTAAGTAACCCGTGCCAGTGTGTAATACACCCCGAGATGGGGATGATGGCTCGAACGGGCCCGTCCCAGGTGCCAGTACAGAGTCAGCGGCTTACGCGTACGCCTCGGGACCCGACCCAAGTTCCACGTTCCAACGTCGAACACCACTATAAAACCATAAATTACAAGCCATTGAGTGGCACCTCGAAACCGTCGTAAGATTCGTAAAACCACAGCACAATGACAGACCACAACGTGAGTCGTGGATCGTGGGGTATACTTCATACACTGACCTTCCAACCGTAACGTGACACCATACCACAATCCAATACCGTGAGTAAACGTATCCCTAAACCCTTCAAGTTTCCCGTGTATGCCATCTGGATCTGAATCATTGACACCTTCGGACTTCCCCATCTTCACTTAGCATGGAACGCAGCCATCGGCTGCTGCTCCCCGCCCACGTCGCTATAAAGCATCCCATCGAACGCCTCCGTCTCCGTCGCATTCGCCGCCGCCGAGCCCTCCGCCGGCGCTGCATTGACACATTCCAATCCCAATCAGTCTTGAGTTCGGGATACAAAAGGCACCGCACGTACCATACCACCACAGCGTCGTGACGCCCACCGGGAACGTATACGTCGCCTGCGTGCCGCGGAACTCGATCGTCGTCTGCACCGGCTGCGGGTTCCACGTCGTGCTCGCGCTGTCGTCCCTGCAGACCCAACACACCATCATCAGCCACGCATCCTTGCTGCGAACATGAGAGGTCGGACGCACCAGTTCATCACGACAAGGCTGTAGCGCAACCAGTCCGTCGAGCTCGCGCGGCCGGTCATGTACGCGCCGACGCGCAACGCCCAGTTCAGCTCGCCGCCGACCGACACGCCGATGCGCTTCCCCCAGGGCCCGTTCACGTCGCGCGGGAGGATCGCACGCGAGGCCTGCGCCATCGAGTAGTCTGTCGCCGCCCACCGCACGTCAGCGTATATATACAGGAAGAATAAAGGGAAGAAAAGGGCACGCACACTCCTCATTGAGCCCATAGCTGCCGTCGCTGTTGATGGTCACGATGCCGCGGCAGCCAGGCCCGCCGCAGCTCGTCGTGCCCGGGAGCTTCGGGTTCCCGTTCCCGTCGAGCGCGAGGTTCCACATCAGCCCCGAGTGGGAGTTGTGCTCGATCGCGCCGATCCACCTGTCCAGCAGTCGCTCTCAGACGTGCTCTTACATTCTCACTTAGGTAGCGACGACGGCTTACAGGTTGTCCATGAACCACTGTGATGTTATGCATGTCAGTAGAGAGGATGGACGGGGGATGGAGAGTGAAACAGCTGCGTACCTTGATGTTGCTCCACCAGTCGGTGCCGAGGTTACTCGAGCACTCGGTGAAGTAGATCTCCTTCTGCGGGTACTGGGTATGGAAAGTATCCTGATCGGAAACGGACCCGCCATAACAGTGGAACGCGACGCCAGCGAATGCATCACCCGCTTGCTGCATCTATACCGACCCGAGGCAACTCAGTTGAGGAAAAGATACGCAGTGCGATGGCACATACGAGCTGCACGGGGTACCCTCCAGCGTCGTCCCAGTTGTGGTCGAATCCGATGAGCTTTACGTACGAGAAGCCATTGTTGTTGAGCAGCGAGCGCAGGGCCGTGCCAATTTGGGCCTCAAGCGATGCGGAGGTCTTGCAGGTCGGGTAGCTGTCGTTGCTGTTCTCGGGCTCGTTCTACCAAGCCCCGTTAATTAGTAATATCATTCGCAGTGCGCATATATGCGCGTACCTGGATGGAGAGGCCGTAGAGGGTGAACCCATGGCTCTGGAACGCCTGGACGCACTTCAGCAAGTAGTTGGCGTCTGCGCAATAATTAGAATCCTGCGATGGTCCAATGGTATGGCATATGACTGACATGTGTTGATCATGCTCGACTCAAAGTTGCCACCGTTCATTGTGCCGCTATTTTTCATCCAGCCGGGCTACAACAATGCATTAATGTTTGTGCATGGCGTGAGCAAGCATGACACGCACAGGAGACCAAGGCGTAACGATGATGCGCAGGTAACTGTTGATAGACTTGATATCACTGAGCACGGACCAGAGGTAAGACGGAGGAGCGTTGCTGTTAAAGTTGTTCAAGGAAGTGTCGTCGTTGCTGTCGTCGAAGCTATAATCTGTCACACAGATGTAAGCAAGCAACGATACGAAAGGCATGAGGATGAAGCATAACCATTTGCTGAGAAGTCAGAGGCCCCCAATGGTATGCTAGTGATGGTCAGTTTCCACATCGTGACCCTGTGATGCGCATATATTCACCGAATGAAGGTCAATCCCGCAGCCTGGGCACCATCGGTCGCTAGAAAGCTGTCAGCATGCGGCACAACACACGATACATGATGTCTCACGATCGAATAGGGTATTCATCAAGTTCCAGTAGTTGCCCGAGTTCTGGCTCTAAATGCCGCCGCATATACGCATGGGTACGAGCATAGACAACAGGCAAACGCGACTACGTACCTTCAAGTTACTCAACAACTTCGCTGAGGAGTCGGCTGTGCGCACACAGCGTTAGACTCCCATCCCACACAAGACATCGCAACGGGCTACAAAGCACTCACTCAGCGAGCCGCCAAATCCCCAAACGGACTGGAACGTCGACGAGTCATCGACATCGATGTCCGCGCTGCCGATCGCGCCGGGAGACCCGAAATTGATGGGCGACGACGGCTTGAGGGACGTGTAGAGCTTCGAGCGGTCCCAGGTCGTTTGCCACTGCGTTCATCACGAGCGGGGTGAGTATGACGACACGGCGACGAACAGACCACAAAACACCGACAATGTCCCAGATCGCGTACTGGCCAAGCGCAGGGCGCGCAAGAGCTGCGAACGCAGCGAGAGTATAGAGGACGCGCATCCGAGTCGCAGATGAGGGTGAAGGTGGGAGGGAGGAGGAGGAGCAGAGAGCAGAGGAGGCTTGTGCGGGTGGAAGCTATTCATAGGGCTCTGAATATAAAGGAATGGTGGAGGGATGGAGCTGATGGATCAGGGGGCCTGAAGGAAGTCGAAGCAACGTCTTGGAATGCAACTGCAGCCTGTGGCAGCCCAGCGACTGAGCCTCACCCATCCCAATTAGCCTGGCCAGTCAGACGCCTCCTGTATCACAAGCTGATCCATGCGACCACCCCCGCGTGCATCACTGCGGGCTGATGCTCTGGGGGAGTGCGAAGGAGTACTGTTGCCGTCACAAGGTCAACCATAGGGCTTCGAGCTTCGCGGACGATGATGCATGACGTCCTTCGTGACCATGTTGCTTTCTGTTATGTCGCCGGTAACGCGCCTCCCATCCAGACTTCGAGAGACATGTGCAACAATTCGTACCTCTGTAAAGTCGCCGACGCCACGACGACGCAGGCTGAGTCAAGGCTAAGTTGACCATCGTCGTTTCAAGTTGGCACGGACGCGAAGCAAGATCGACGACGCGCTAGTCAGCAGGATGAGGTCATACCCGTCGTCCACAGCAACCTCAAAATGGAAACGGCAACCGCGCTTCGCTTCTTCACCCACCGTCCCCATATGCGTATACTCTCCAATACTTCCGAGGTTCTGCGCAGAGTATCAAGATGACCAGAACCCCCGCACAACCTGACCAATGATCCATCTGTCTAGTGTACGGGAAATCTCTCCAGGGTAAACTACCTGGGTCACTTAAACCTACGTTAATTACGGTCATTTACGGTCAGTCTCAGGTAGTTCAGTAAATTTCGGTCATATTGACCTTCTCACTGAGGCACAAGTAGTAGTGAGATAGGAGGCAAGTTTGGCGAAAATGAGCTTGAAAAAGATGCTTCTATACACCTGTGCCGCTGCCATTGACAGTGTAAGGGACCGACAATAACAATTGGTCGGAAGGCAATCCTATAAGGATCGCGAAAAGCTGAAACCCAAGTTTTCCAAACGGAAACTGCACCCCATGTCCATTGTATGTATATGTACTTGCCCGTTACTTGCGTGCTTCTCGGCAGGTGCGCACTGCTTGAGAAGATAGACTCGGAATTGTAAAAAGGTGTCCTGTCATGATTTCAATAGTGTAGGGTGAGTCCTTTATCTCGAATCGAAGGTATAAGTAACGATCAACAAACATAGAGGAAAATAGAAAATATCCCTGTTGCCTTTGAATGAACCAGCCATTATTGAGCCCCATCTGACATCGGAGCCTCCGTCGACCCGGATCTCCCTCCGAGTCCATGGGCATATGCAGTGGTCCTGCATGCTGGCAACATAAACTCACCACACGCTCAGGGCAGACCATCATAAGGCCCGGCCGCATTCCGCGCAGTCCACAACCAGCTGAGATCTACACCAACAATAGCCAGAGTAACAACAAAGATATATACATTCCATTCCCTCCAATATCTAAAACAGCCCCAGCAGGTCGTCCTGCGGGTTCTGCTGCGCAGGCGACAGCGGGTTCTGCACAGGCGACAGCGGATTTCGCACAGGCGACAGCGGGTTCTGCGCGAACGACGCGGGCGCGGGGGACGCAGCGCCCAAGCCACCCAGCCCGCCCAGCCCGAGCCCGCCGAACGCCTGCTGCGACTGCGACTGCGACGGAGCAGGCGGACTCGCGACGCTCGCGCTGCCGAATATAGACACGAGGTCGTCGAGCGGGTTGCTGGACGTGCCCGCGAGCAGGCTCGCCGCGGCGGGCGTCTGCTGCAACACTTGCGTCGCCGCGAGCCCCGTCGGCTGCCCGTCTGTCGCCGGCTCGTCGTCGAAGTCGAGCAGNTTCTCCGATTGCTGGCCTGCGGCGACNGTCTGCAGTGCCTTTTGCGCTGACGCGCGGTCGTCGGACGGTCTAGTGCGAGGGTGGTCAGAGTGCGTTGTGACAGGTGGAGAGTAGAAAGCGGATGGGGAAAATAGGTGTGCAGGGGAGGAGATGAATGGAAGAGCTCACTCGGTGCCTTTACGCTGCATCGACTCGGCACCAACGCGTCCGAGCCCAATGAACGTCTCCGCCGGCTTGTGATACACACTCGCCAGACTCGAGATCTCGCCCAGCAGCTCATTCAGCAGCGCCGGCGCGACCGTCGTCCGCGGGAGCGATATTGGCGGGCGGTGCGCCAGCACGACGGACTGGCGATAGCACAGTCAGCACGATTATAAATAGCGCGATAACAACAGGAGGCATGAAGCATGAGGCATGAGGCATGAGGGGAGACGTACTTTTGCGGCACCGGGGTCGGTCGAGAGCAGTCGCCAGTAGATGTACGCGCGGTCGCGCACGTCGGGCGAGTCGCAGTCCTTGGTCGCGGTGTTGAGCACGCGCTGCACGATACCCTGTGACGTATCGGGCTTGTACAGGAACAGCTTCACCACGGCCGTCAGCGTCTGCAGCTGCACCTGTGACACTTGTCAGGAACGGATGCGCGTCCAGCGTGCTACGAGATGCTGTGCTTACGGGGTACGACTCCTCCGTGAACGTGTCCACGAAGATGCTGAGCAGCTCCTCGGCGTTGTCGATCTTGTTCGCGTACTCGCCGATGATCCAGATGAGGGATGCCTTGGCCTCGGGCTCGTCCAGCTCTTCGAGATTCGCGCACAGCGTCGGGATCACACCCTCGTATGTCGATGGGTACCGCCGGAAGATGTCCTGCAGCGGGCGTCGGTTAGTGGCAGCGCGGCGCAGAGGCAAGACGGGACGTGCCTTCATGACCACGACGGCCTCCTGCACGACGTAGCTCACCCGCGTCGCGATGAGGTCGAGCAGCACGTTCACGCACCGCTCTGCCGCAGCATCGATCTTGATCGCGGCCTGCCCAATCGCCTTGATGCTCCGCCGCACAAAGTCCACGTCGACTTCCGACGCATACCTGCGCCCGCACAGCATCAGCACCCGCACCCGCACCCGCACCCGCAAGGAAGACNAAGACGCACTCCTTGAGCTCGCTGAGCAGCGCATCGACGTTGTTCTCGCCCGCGAGGCGCACCATGATGTCCAGTTTCTCGACCTTGACGTAGAGCGGATCATTATACTTGCAAAAGAACACCCGCATCTCGTTCGAGAGGATGTCCGAGCGTTTCTGGAGGAGCAAATTGATGTTCCTGAGCGCGACCCACTGCACCTCGGGGGGCGAGGACAGCAGGGTGACGAGCGGCGGCGCCATCTTGCGCACGAGCTGCTTCTGGAGCTCCTCGCGACGGACGCCGCGCATGTGGATCATGATGACGCGCACGGCGCCGAGGACGACGCTGCCGTTCGCGTGCTGGAACTGCGGGACGACGCGCTCGCAGATGTGCTCGCTCTCCTGCTCGTCCTGCGCGTGGTAGCGCGCGAGCGCGGACAGGATCGCGACGCGGCCCCACTCGGAGCACTCGTTGAGCGCGATCAGCAGCTTGTTGAGGATGGTGGGCGTGATGGTGAAGATGGCGGGGTCTGAGGAGGACGTCGACGGCTGCGATGTCGCGGCAATGTGGATGTCCGAGAGCGCCGTGACCGTATTCGCAACGACCTGCGGCGTGCCGGGCGGTGAGCCGGGCTCAGGGCGGGGATCGCGGACGCACGCACCATCGGATTCGAGTCGGACACCATCTCGTGCAGCTGCTCCAAGAAGCCGTTCTCGAGCACGAGCTCGGGCTTGAGGTCGTACAGCTTCGCTACGCACAGCGCGGCGGTCTTGCGCACATACGGGTTGTCGTCGCGCAGGCTCTTCTGGAGCGGGTCGCAGAGGTAGTCGATGATCTTCTCGACGCGGATGCAGCCCATCGTGCGGATCGCGAGTGCGCGCACGAGTGGGTTGGGGTCGTCCGAGTCCTTCACGAATGTGTTCACGGCGAGAATGACCAGCTCCGGCTGCGTCTTGGCGTAGTTGATCAAATAGAGGTACACGAGCTTCTTCTGCTCGATGTCGTCCGTCTGCATGTTCTTCAGCACGTCTGGGAACAGCCCGCTCACGTCTGTGCATGCGAGGCGGAGGTGAATGAGAGTGAGAGCCTGCAAGATGAGCGTGGGGCGCACCTTTGCCGACGGTCATGTTCGCTATGACCTTCTTGATCGCATCTTTGCGCTTTTCTTTGTACTCGCTGTTCAAGTCTGCGCGCAGCTCAAAGTTCTCGCCTGCACATCGCAAGATGAGAACGTTAGTGATTAGCACGCGAACTCGAGCGAGACGGACCCTTCTTGGGCGCTGCCCGGGCGAAGACGTTCATCTCAGAGGGCCGGGAGTCTCTGGATGGTTCGATCTGGAGAGTGGGCCTTGCGAGGGGCTTGGGAAGGCGAGCAGCTAGAGGATGGCTAATAGTAAATGGGCACTAGGCGCTTGGCTGCCGCTGGCGCTGCAATCAGAGCGTTACTTCCTGTGACCGTCAGTACAGTGCTTTGCATAATAAACTGCAGGTCGCATCATCCTGCGCGTTGTTTGTTATAGCCAAACATTACCTTAAAGGGACTCGGTGGCGCTCTGATTGGCTGGTACATAAGTCGAACTACCCTTTTCGGCGATATTTGGCTACTACAAATAAAGCGTAGAAAGACGCGACTGGCAGTTTATTATGCAAAGCACTGTAAACTGCAGGTCGCGTGTTTCTACGCTTTGTTTGTAGTAGCCAAATATTACCCGAAAGGGTAGTCTGACGTGCATACCAGCCAATCAGAGTGCCCCCGAGTCCCCTTTAGGGTAGTGTTTGGCCATAACAAACAACGCGCAGAATGATGCGACCTGCAGTTTAATATGCAAAGCACTGTAACGCGAGGAGATCGTTCAACACAACCGCCGTGTGCAACTTTTTGGTGTCTTACAAACTTCCACGTTGATGCTTGACATGATGGCGAATGCCACCAATCGGACGAACAGACGTCCCGGCATGTGGTGGAGGAGATGGTGCACATGGGACAGACGCTTCGAGTCACTACGATCCCCACGCGCCGCACGCGCCAGGCAATGGTTTCTCATCGGGCTGCTTCGGCTGGGAGGTCGACATGCCGCACATGCCGCGGCACACGCGCGGGGACATTTCCAAGACTCAGATCTCAGACATAGCCCCAGACTACTTGAAGGTACAGGACTGGTAAGTACGAATATCCAACAATAATGGCTATCTTCTAGCTATCGAGTCTACCGTTGATGTAGAGTTCATATACAAACAAATATCTATACACATCTCCGTATCTTTGCATTGCGAGCGTGATACATAGACGCCGATGGCCACAAAGCTTTTTCCAGCGTCTTACCACCCGTCATCCAAGTTTTCACTTCCCCAACCACCCTTATCTCTGGCCCCACTCGTGCCTCCCAGCTTCCCCTTCGCCTTACTCTTCCGTCCCCCAAGCTCCTTATACATTTCGCGCATTTCCACCTTGCCAGGTTTGCCTGAGGTGTCCGCCTCTAATTTCCACCTCTCTTCTCTCACTTCCTTGGGTGTCTGATACCCAGATCCGGGAGTGCTGTAACCTGAACCGCGCGAGAAGGGGCGGACAGGTCCAAGAGGTGGGGACTTGTTCAGCACAAACTGGGCATACATTGCGGACTTCACAGCATGGTTAGACAGAAGATAGAAGGTTTGTAAATGTGCAATCGACGTACCCAGTTCTGTTTGGACTCTCGTTTAGTCCACTTGCCGGGAGGCAAGCTTTCATCGTGAAAGTTCTCTTTCCTGTAATGCTGGAACCATACTGTCAAAGCGTCTCAGCGTAAGTAGTGCTATGCGCGGGACGTGTATCGGGGACGTACCATAGTTGATGGTCTGGCTCTTACGCCATTTCTTTGACACTCGCGCAGCCCTGGCGAGATCACGGATGGAAACCTGTGCAAATATCTTCTGCGATATCTCGGTAGGTAGTGCCCTCAATGGATCGGATGATCTGGTGCGGGATGAGAGGTGGAGGGGTCGAGGGGCTGGTCTGCCCGCTGCCCCTCTAGTTGGTGATGACGGGCGCGAGGATGGCCGCGAGCGAGCAGGCGTGCCAGGGAGAGATACCTGAGCATGATAGAGCAATCGTAATCGATACAGAATAGCACGAAGGAAAGGACGTACCACGTTCACGAGTTCGTCATCGGAGTCATCATCAAGCGTTGCAAACTTCCTGTGTGGTGAAGTCGCCTTGTCTATCGTGTCGGCAGCGGACTGTCTAAGTACGCCCTGTAGGAGGCGGGAAGTCATGGTGGACTAGGTGTAGTGGTGGTGATGTGGTCTGCGAATGAGGATGGAGGGTATTATATGGAGGGAATTATAGAGGGGGGTGGATTATGGACTCGGAGGCTGGTCCGTTCTGAGACGGTCCAGGCTGACGTCACCTTTTGGATCCGGCCAAGTACTCCACCATCTAATCTTATCTGTTACTCAGGGAGGGGGTGGCTGTGTCGCATTAATCGCTGCTCTACAGATAATTTACACGCTGGTAAACAGAGACCATACGCCCTTGCCGTACTGGACAATCTCGTCTGCTCCTAACTTACTCTCCCCGAACAAACGATCCACGAATGTGATAGGCACCTCGCCCACTGTGTATCCGAGCGCGCGGGCCCGGACTATCATTTCCATCTGGAACACATAGCCTCGGGACACCGTCAAGGTAATGATGTGCCGCAGGGCCTCGACTTTGTAGAGCCTGTCAAAACTTAGACTAACGCTGTTCAGAAACAAGACGAGAGGAACATACCGGAAACTGCCAGTCAGATCACTGACACCCGGGTTCAAGACTGTGTCCGCCAAGAAGTTGGCGCCCCTGGACACGAACTTGCGCTTCAGATCCCAGCCATGGACACCGCCAGGTTGCGAGTCAGGCATGTAGGGCGTTGAAGTAGCGCGGTAGCGCGTGCCAGTGACGATGTCAAGGTTATGCGCCTGTTGCAGACTACGGTCCAATAAGAACTTGATCTACGTCATGACGCATATAAACCCTACCGGATAAACTGAGGGATGAATTTAGGCTGAATATTGGATGTTTCGTCAATAAAGTGGGCAAGCCATATGCTTAGGAATTGAGCGTACATGGTGCGAGAAGTCGGCGTCCATGATGATGACGAAGTCACCGGTGACAAAGTTCAGGCCGTGAATGTATGCTGTTCTAGACTGAAGGTTAGTCATGATACGATGTGCACAACTAAAGATACATACCCCAAACCCAGTTTACCAGCCCGGGGCTTCAGAACCTAACGGAGGGGGTAAATGCAAAGTACCCCTGCATGACTAGAAGTTACGCACTATTTTGTCTTCGCCATATACCCGTCCGAGCTGAAGAGCGACCTCCTGTGTCCCGTCTGGGCTGTTATCATCGACTACAATGACCTCCCATGCCAGACGACTGTATCCTTCCCCGCCAGCACATCAGCGTCTGACACAAGCCAAGCCACGCAGGCGCACGCACTTCTCCTGGAATGTCTTTGCGAGAAGCCATATAATAATAGGAAGATTCTTGCGCTCGTTGTAGGTCGGCAAGATGACCGAGTATTTGTGGGTATTCGAGGTAGAGTAAGAGCCCTGCATGTTCAAGGCTGGGGTGGATTCAAAGGGATTCATATGAAGTTGCCCCGAAAGGGGGAACTTGAGCCAAGGCGGTATTTGTGTGACGTTCGTGGCGCATCACGTTGTCACAATGAGCCCAGCTTTGTTGGTCTGATGGTGTTTCCGAGGCTGCTTCAACAACTCTCCCCGTTCGTTTCCATGCTGAAGACCGAGGCTGCGGTGACGCAGGATACTGACGCAGTCCTCGCGCTCAAGTCATTACTACGTCTTACGCTGCGCGTGTTCATCGCCGATGGTCGTATCTTTCTCGGCACTTTTGCTGGGACTGACAAGTCTTTGAACCTACTCCTCGTCAATACGGAAGAATTCCGTCTTGGCCCATCGGACAATCCGGACGGCAGATATGTGGGCCAGGTCATGATCCCATGGAGGTTGGTGATCAAGACGGAGGTGCAGACGCCTGGCACGAGTGTCATGGACCAGGAAGAAGATGAACGAATGTACTTGTGAAGGTTTGCACTTTCCGAGCTATATATACTCTAGGCTCACAGACATCTCAGAACTCACGGCTTTGACGCATTGTGCAAACCTTGTGTATCAATTCTAATGTGAATGTAGAGGGAGGCATAAAGCTATTTAGTATCTTTATACCACTTCCTGGAGTGCGAGCATAGTCCATTTGTCGACCATACTCTAGAGTCTACGTAACTTTGTTGGCTATAATCAGGGTACAGTAGTTTCGTAGGAATCCGGTAGGATTGGTCCAGATAAAAGTATTGTGATAATATGTATACATCTTGCATAGCATCTAGCAGTAAGCCTGTAGTCGTTCGAACGTTCACGAACGTTCAATCTGTAAAAGTTTCAGGTTACACTAAAGCCGCAATCGCAAGTACTGGCGGTCGGCGAGGCGTGAAATGCTGACTCAGCGGTCAGCGGTCACCGGCCAAGGGCTGTCGTTGACTGTCGCTACGCCGCTGTTATTGACGCTCACTCACCATGGCCTCTCCTCCACCAGTCGATCATTTTAATCACCAACTCGCTATCAAGCTATCTAGAGCTCTTAACCTCGTAAACCCAAACGATCTCCTCGCCACTCGTGTAACAGATATCGCAAAAACCAACTCCGAGGAAGGCTTCATCAAGGGTATTGACTTCCTTCCGTCTTCTTTAAACTCGGTCAGCTCACAGCACCTTTCTTAAATCAGCGGCAAAGTCTTTTGGCAAGTTTAAAGATACTTTTCTTGCCGACCTTTATGCAGAGATATCGTCGCATGTCGAGCAGGAAGCCTTCGGTCTCGCGCCACAGCCAGTGCAAGGCATAACCGTCCACGACAGCGAGGTTTTGGCGCCAGAGCCTGTTAGGAAGGGTGGGCTGCTGAGGAAAGAGACGGTATGTCGCATCTGAGCATGCATCTGGTACACCATCTTATGCCTTAACTATAGCAACATACGTTTCGCAAACCTGCCAAGCCTCTTGAACCTCCAACACCACGCACCTCTGTTCTAGGCCTGGACCGGCTGGCCCAGGAGAAGAGGGCTGCTGCGCAGGAGGAATCAAGTCACAAGAGACCTCGCTTGGACAACGGCAACGAGCCTCTATTCAAAGGTAAGCACTAGTCGAGGTCGTGTCTGCGGGCTCTCTTAACTTTTGCATTTCACAGTCCCTTCCCTCCCTGCGTCACGATCGAACAATGCTAGACAACGTATAGAAGATACTCCGTCGCATCCTGGTGGGTTGTCTGAAACCAGCAGACAACGGCTGGAAGAGCATAGGCGAAACCGAGCAGCACAAAGAGGTGAGTCTTTTACATCTCCCTGTTCACTCGTGCTCATATAGTATTTCAGAGGGAATTTCTGCGCGGCAAGAGCCTAAAGCAGACGGTCCTCGCGGTCTTGGCGATTTTCAGCGTCGTTCCAATCGCGAGCGAGAGTACCGCGCATATGACAGACGGGAAGGACGCCGGGACGGACGAGACGGGCGAGACGGACGCGAGCACGACCGCCGTGGTTGGGACGCCACACCTCGTACCGAACGTGAACCATCCCGGGACGACGCACCTAGTATGCGTGTGCCGAATGTTGCTTGGGACGCCACACCTCGCACTGGCCGTCGCGGCGACGCGGGCTCTGGCTGGGGTGGTGCACGGAATCGCGGGTGGGATGCACCGACGCCTCGCACGTCACGCGGAGGAAGTCCGGATGATGATCGCATGCCGGAATTGGATGCGCGCGAGTGGGAGGAAGAGCAGATTCGGTTGGATCGTGACTGGTATATGGGTGCGGAGGAGGGAGGACTGGCAGGCGACGATGAGCATAACCCACTATCGCAGTATGACGACTTGGCGGCAGTGAAGGAAGCGGAGCTTGCCAAGAAGCAGGTGGTACGTGTCGTATACTCTTTTGACTTGGTTGCCGCTCAACGTATATGCTTTTACAGAAGAAGATTTCCGCCCGTCAAGCGCAATACAATGCCGACAATGACCTTTGGGAAGCCAATCGGATGGTGACATCTGGTGTTGCGACCCGCAAGGGTGTCGATCTCGACTTTGAGGACGATTCCGAGTCGACTGTGCACGTGATGGTGCACGATCTCAAACCGCCCTTCCTTGATGGACGCACTGTATACACCAAGCAACTTGACCCAATCAACCCTATTCGCGACCCTACAAGTGACATGGCCGTCTTCTCGAAGAAGGGCTCAGCTCTTGTGAAGGAAAAGCGTGAGCAGGCCGAGCGGCAGAAGGCCGCGGCGAAACTTGCTGCGCTCGGTGGAACTGCACTCGGTAATATCATGGGTGTGAAAGACGAGGAGGCCGAGGCCGAGGGTGCGTACAGTCTTTTTGCATCGTTTGACACTTCTGGATTGGACATTCACGTAGTCTTCGTTGTATTGTTCCGGATACAGCCCAGGCAGAAGCGAAGATGAAGAGCGGCGAGAAAGAAGACTACAAAGGTGATTCAAAGTTCGCAAGTCATTTAAAGGTCTCCGCAGGCGTCAGCTCTTTCGCGAAGAGTAGAACACTTAAGGAACAGAGAGAATATCTCCCTGCATTTGCGTGCCGGGAAGATATTTTGCGTATAATCAGGGATAATCAAGGTGTGTTGGGTTTAGTACATGTCGAAATTTCTTCGCTAATGTGAACGTAGTCGTCGTCATTGTAGGAGAGACGGGTTCCGGCAAGACAACCCAACTCGGCCAATTCTTATACGAAGACGGGTACTGCCAACATGGCATCGTTGGCTGCACGCAGCCCCGTCGTGTCGCGGCCATGTCTGTCGCAAAGCGTGTCAGCGAAGAAATGGAATGCAAACTCGGCTCGACGGTCGGCTACGCTATCCGGTTCGAAGACTGCACCTCTGCTGAAACCAAGATAAAGTGTAAGTGATTCTAAGTTTCTTCGAAAATCATCTTTGACGTGCATTGTGTAGTTATGACCGACGGTGTACTGCTTCGAGAATCCTTGAATGAGGGAGACTTGGACAGGTATAGCGTTATCATTTTGGACGAAGCACACGAACGCTCGCTCAGTACAGATGTTCTCATGGGGTTGCTACGAAAGAGTATGTTTGCTGGTCTTACCTTCTACACACAAGCTGATATATCTTACTACAGTTCTTTCGCGAAGAAGGGATTTGAAACTCATCGTCACTTCAGCTACCATGAATGCGGACAAGGTACAACCAATCATTTATACTGTCTGCAAAGCATTTTTTTTCATTCACGTTGTCTTTACTAGTTCTCCACATTCTATGGCAATGCACCGACCTTCACAATTCCCGGACGTACATTCCCCGTAGAAACCTTCCACTCGAAGTCACCCTGCGAAGACTACGTAGATAGCGCTGTGAAACAGGTGCTCCAAATCCATCTCTCCTCACCAGCTGGCGATATCCTGGTCTTCATGACTGGTCAAGAGGATATAGAGATCACTTGCCAGGTCATCCAAGGTATGACTCGCTCCAGTGGAACCATTCACACAGTATGCTCACTTGGTGTGTTTGTAGAGCGACTGTCTCAGTTAGACGATCCGCCTCCTCTTGCGGTACTACCGATCTACTCGCAGATGCCTGCAGATCTCCAAGCAAAGATCTTTGAGCCGACCGCCGATGGACGGCGTAAGGTTATCGTCGCGACCAACATCGCCGAGACATCGCTTACTGGTACGTTCTGCTTGAGGCCGGAGTTATCTTGAACTAACTTTATGTGTCCAGTGGATGGCATCCTCTATGTCGTAGATGCAGGGTATTCAAAACTCAAGGTCTACAACCCCAAGGTTGGTATGGATGCACTGCAAATCACTCCCATCAGCCAGGCAAATGCAAATCAGCGGACTGGACGTGCGGGACGTACAGGTAATGGCTACTGCTATCGCCTGTACACCGAGATGGCATACAGGAACGAATTATTCCCGAATACAATTCCTGAGATTCAACGGACGAATCTGGCCAACACGGTCCTTTTGCTGAAGTCCTTGGGTGTCAAGAATCTGCTGGAGTTTGATTTCATGGATCCCCCTCCGCAGGTATGTGTTATATACTGCCTGAGAAATAGGCCATATTCTCATGCGAGTGCTGTAGGCAAATATCCTTAACTCCATGTACCAGTTATGGGTCCTTGGTGCACTCGACAACATCGGTGATCTGACCCCTATTGGGCGTAAGATGTCTGAATTCCCCATGGAGCCATCAATGGCAAAGATGCTCATCACATCTGTGGAATACAAGTGTTCCTCAGAGATGCTGACCATCGTTTCCATGCTTTCTGTTCCAAGTGTTTTTTACCGCCCAAAAGAGCGCATGGAGGAAGCCGATGCAGCACGGGAGAAGTTCAACGTGCCGGAGAGTGATCATCTTACGCTATTGAATGTGTTCAATCAGTGGAAGAGTCATGGGTATGTTTCTGTTCTATCGTTGTAGCAGACACGTATTAACCTCGGACACATCAGCTACCGTGATGATTGGGGTATGCGTCACTTCCTACACCCAAAGCTTCTGAGGAAAGCCCGTGAGGTTCGCGTGCAACTCGAAGACATCATGAAATTCCAGAAAATGGAGATCATATCCGCCGGGACAGACTTCGACCTCATTCGGTACGTCGGAGTGAACGAGTCAATACATACATAGACTGACTTTCACGCAGCAAAGCAATTACGTCCGGGTACTTTCATCAAGCAGCTCGAGTGAAGGGCATTGGCGAGTTCGTGAATATTCGATCTGGCCTGCCGACCCATCTGCACCCCACAAGTGCATTGTATGGACTGGGATGTGGGTGTCGCTGTTAATCACTGGTGATTGCTTGAAGCTCATTTTCATTACATATCCTTTCAGACACACCATCTTATGTGGTCTACCATGAGCTTATCCTGACGTCGAAGGAGTACATGACTCAAGTTACGGCTGTCGATCCATATTGGCTGGGTATGCATTCTCACTGGTATATTGTGGACATTTATCTAATCACTTCCATCAAATACAGCCGAGCTGGGTTCTGTCTTCTACTCCGTCAAAGAAAAGAATTTCGATGAGCGTGGAAATAGGCGTCAGGCTGATCGTGAATTTTCCAAGCGTGCGGAGTTGGAGTCGGAGATGGCTAGACAGCGAGAATTGTATGTACACTTTCCTTGCTACTCTTTCTTCTCTAATGTATGTATAATGTCACAGGGCCGCGAAGAAGGCAGAGGAAGATGCAAATGTTGTTAAGGCATCTTCTGGATCATCTTCAAAGATTATCGTACCAGGCACTCCCCGACAGGCTGGTATTGGAGCAGGTGCACGAGTAATGCAAACACCACGAAGAAGAGTGGGAATTTAACTTATCATAGAACTAGGCAATGGTTTTAAAGCCTGTCACCACCAAATACTTTGTACAGTCTGTCTCTGCATGCTAGACAAGAACATGGGTGCACCTGTACAGATATCTGAATGTGATCTGTGGGTAAGTGTGACATGCCTGAGTGCAGTCCAACCGGTGTCGCTGTCAACAGAGGTGGCGGGCATCTGCCGTGCGGCTCAAAGGTGTGCGCGGCTGCGCACGAGCCGGATGTGCGCCGTCACGGCTGGACAGCCATCTCGTTTGGCGGGCTCTGCCTAGCGAGGAAACCTGGAGGTGGGACCTCTCACTGCCACTCAAGCTTCGGACTGCGAAGCAAGAGGGCAGCGAGGGGTGCACGAGAGAAGAAAAATGTGAGATAGGACCACCCCAACCTCTCAGCTGAAGCACGAGGGTTGGGGTGACCGAGAGAGAAAAGAAAAAGAGAAAAGAAACGGGAAACCGAGACGTTCAGACGAGATGAGTGTAATAGATGATGTTCATTCCCAATGCGGCAGGAGCTACATACCACATGACTTCAAACTCTGATGTCTGAAAAAGGTAGGTATGATCCGACTGAAGCCTACAAGGTTCCAGTACTGCCTCTGAGGCATCACAGTAAGGGCCTGTTCAGTAACTGCACTAAAACAAAATGTAGAGGTACATTTCATACAATGTCACATTATTTCAGTTTGGCATTTGGAGTACACTGCCAGGAAAGCTGATGGTCAGTAAAACACTTTCATAAGAGATCAAATCATCAAGGCTGATGCGAGACGACTAGAGAACCACCCAAGTCACCGACCGGACCAGGTATGAGAGAGATGAGAGTGGATGAGAGTGCCAATGGGGTCAAGGATGCAGTGCAGCTGGTATTGCCAGGTACAGTACAGAGTAGACAAAATGGACAATCTAGAGAACTATGGACAGAGACAAGCAGTATATATGTGACAAAGAACAACTTGAATGGGGAAGCGTCCAGAATGAGAACAATAGAGAACCAGAATGGGTACAGTAGTGTACAGTGATGGGCACAGCCCAGAGCATGCAGGAACAATAGAATGATCCAAAAGGGAAGACAATAAGAAAAGCAGTGAAGTCCGGACTGAGAATGAGATAAGATAAGATAGAGAAGTAAAAGGGTCTAGGGTGCATGTGATCAGTGGTCATGATCATGTGATGGGATGCATTGCGTGAAAGGAGGCAAGAAAAGTGACAAGGAATGGAGTGATCCTTGACATCATCCCCTATCTAAGATGCACTTTCTCCTGAAGTGTGTGGTGGGCATGGACAGTGTCGAGATACACAAGTCCTCGAAGGTTTGGTGGTCACTGGGCTGTGGGATGTCATTTGTAAAAGTCTGTGATCACACCAGATGCATTGGATAGAATGGTCCTGGAGTGCCATTGGTTTTCAGAGTCAGGGTAACTGGCCCACTTGACAAGGTATTCAATGCCTGAAGGTCTTTACGAATCTGCTCCAAGTGCTTGAACCTGCTAAGAACCTTGAGGGTCTTGGAGACTGAGTGTAGTGAGGTCGTCCTCAGGCTACACCTGCAAGCAAAGGGTCTGGCTTATGAGGCCTTGATGATAGCAGAAGGTGAATAAGAGCAGAGGGAGATGAGCGAGTGAGCAGAGGCACTGGCAGTCAGGTAGAACCACAAGGATCTATGGATTGCAAAGTGGTTAAGCTGAGGAACAGCAGTCCTCAGCACAGACCTATAAGTACAAAAGGAATAGGCTGTACAGTAGAGTCACAATGACGAAGCTGTACAGTAAGAGNNGCTGCNGCTNCGCTGCGCAGTATGACTGTGCTGCGCAGTAGAGATAGGAGTAACTATAGTCCACGGTAACCGTATGATCTGGATAAATAGACTGGAGGCTGTCCATGCAGTGCATGTAGATAGGTAATGAGAAAGGAAAAAGATAACCCCTTAGCAGTTCGTAACAGTCCCCATGTCGCTCAAGACCCTCGAAGTCACTGGCCACATTTTGGATATCGCCTCACTTGTGTTCCGCCTCCGTCTACTCCCTACCTGCAAGCTCGCCGCGACATGTACCATGTTCTGGGAGGATGGCGACATAGACATGGACATGGACATGATCCGGGCCCTCTTTACGTGCTTGATCAGCTTCCTCAACAAGCCTGTGTGGCGACTCGTGCTCCACGGCCACAAAGCAGGTGATGACTATGGCATCTCATTATGGACATGCACGCATCCGTGGGCTGGCAAGCCGCTCTTCCCACCCGACGCGGATCGCATGCCATGTGCCAAGGACGCATGGCAGCCGAATGTGCAGATCATCATGCACATCGCATACTACGATGCCCTGCTGAACATGGCGGGGCCACAAAGCATCCCGAACCACCTTCAATGGGTGTGCGTCAATGAGGGATTCATCCAGACTGTACAGGTTCTCGACATCACAGATGGGGTTATGACGTGGCTCGGATATAAATGGCAACAACTATGTGAGAATATGGTTGAGCTACAGCATATCCGCGTCAACGACCGCCTCCGCGTGGACCTCGCTGAGGTTCTCATCATGCTGGTGCCGCATTTGAAGACACTGACAGTGATGAACGAGCGATTTATCCCCCAGCTCAATGAGGAGGGCGCGTTTCTGAAGGCGCTCGCACGTACATTGAAGTTACGCAAAGGGCGGATATCGATGCTCGAGGGGCTGCATCTGCAGGGCTATGATGCAGATCTTGGGAAGAGGATGAGACATCTGGTGTATATGCTCAGGACTGAGAGGCTTGTGCCGGTTTTGATTGGGGAGAGCCCATGAGCTGTGCGCGTGAGCTGGTATGTTTGGTTCTGTAGCAGCTTGTTTCAAGTATCTACTGACCTCTCTGTTCCCTGTATTCTCAAATTAGATTGGATATCTTCATATGTATCAATATCAATCTCCTCGATGGAATGTCAACATGAAGCTACAATCATGTTGTTCATGTTTCGAGGTCGACCTAGTACATATGATTTTTTTTACTAACGTGCACCATTCTATAGGCACCAGCTGAAGAGGCAGCTCGAGTCGAAGGCCGTCGAGGCACTGGTCGCGGTCAAAGCTGAGGGCAGTGAAGACACACCAGTCCCGATTATGTGAGGTATGGAAGCGCAGGTCTATCGGCCATCACGTAGAGTATAAACATGCAGAGATGGGTAAATGCGCCGCCTCAGGCTGTATTGATAGTCAGAAGTTGGTTGTTCCCTTTGCATCTACATCCTACATCTACATCAAAGCATTGATACGTTTCGGAGATAAAGGTTAGGGATTTTGGTCAGGCGTGCACTTTCCTTTCTGTGTAAGTTGAAGAGAATAATGAAGAAGACGAGAAGTGTAGCTACAAACTGCACGGATAAGCTTCAAGTTGATCGGGAGGCATGACCGCGACAATTCTCATGCACCTTGACGCAGTCGATGGTCGACCATGCTGCCGAGTCTAAGTACTACGCGCCCTTCGACTCTCAAGATCTCAAGCTCAAGCTTGACGCTTATTCTGCACACCAGCAACCGTTTCTCACCCCAGATCGTCCATTCTGTGCCCGACAAGTCTAAGGCAGCACGTTCCCACTCATCTCACTTCTGACATCTGTCACATATCTCTTTTGCCAACGAACTCTTTCGACGTGACCAGAACACGCCCTGAAGGCCCCATAGAGAAGACCTGGCATTTTGTCTCATTGATGCCTAGCCAGTAACCAGCTGTAGCACTTGCCAGTGAAAAGCCAAACACGAGGTACGTCATGATGCGTAGTCGAAGCTTACACGGCGCAAGCTCAACCCTCTCGCAACTAGCAGTGGTAGCCGTACGGTAACAGCATGGATCAAGCTGAACGTGCAACCCAGCCTCTGAACTATGGGATCGCCACGCGTTATATTGGCACATCATCCCTCGACACACGGAACGACCTCNTTCCCATCTATNGCCTCCCTCCNGAAATCCTCTCNCTCATATTCGCCNAACTGGNTCTGATGCATNCTCCTGACTATCACTATTCCTTGCCAAAGGGCCTCGACCTTGGATGGATCAATGTCACACACGTCAGTCGGCGCTGGNNGGAAATNGCGCTCCAGCATCNGCAGCTCTGGACAGCCATCTCGACAGTNCCAGGAAAGCAATGGATGCAGGAAATGCTCGTGCGATCCAAGGTGNTGCCCTTGGACATGCAGCTCTTCNTCCAGGATGAAGAAGAAGCTTCCATTTCCTCGAAGCACATGTCTCGGACGATTCGTCTCCATCTGAGAGTCGAGGATATAATCGATTTCAACATGCAGGATAACCTGCTCATGCAACCAGTGCTGATGCTGGAGACTTGTATGCTGGATCTCATTTCCCAGGACGATGCCGATATCCCAGTTGGCTTGTTTGCCAATTATGCGCTGCATCTCTGCGCATTGACATTGGATGTTTGGACGATGCACTGGACTTGTCCGGTATTCACTGGCCTTGTGGAACTGAGCGTCATTCTCCCCGGAGTAGAAGATATGGACAATCCTTGGGAAGAAAGGCAGGACAAACCGTACTGTACTGAATTCTTCCAGGCTCTATCCCAAATGTCGAAACTCGAGACACTCAATATTGTCAACTGTCTCACCAAATCTCTTGAGGTCTTTACAGCTGAGACACCCTCTGTCCGTGTTCCTGATGTCGCAAAACTTGCGTCCCTCAAAATGCTCAACATCACTGGCACACCTCTCGGAACCACCTCATTTGTGTCACATATCTGCCTTCCATCAGCCTGCAAGGTCGCCGTGACCTTCAGACTCGACATGGAAGACATCACAAATGACGCCGATGTGGTTCTCTTCTTGCTCTCTCGTCTGGTCGGATTTCTTGGTGAGCCGGTGTGGCGGCTGGCTATGCACGGTACAAAGCCGGGCGACGACTACGAGCTTTTGCTCTGGACATGCACCAATCCCTGGCCAGGCAAGCCGCTTTTTCTGCCAGAAGCCATCCGCTCGCATCATGTCAAGGATTCATCGTCGAAACTGAACATCCAGATCATTGCCTCAGTCAGTCGCCTATACAGTGTCCCTCCGTCCCTCGCATCGAACATGGTGGCAATGCTGAACGCTCTGAGCCTTGCTTGCTTTGTCCAAGTCCCCTTACAAGGCATGCAGGTCGTCGATATTGTGGATCGGGTCCTGATGTGGAACTGGACGAAATGGGATGTATTGTGTCACTGCATGCCCTGCGTACAGCATATTTGAGTCGACCGTCAACATCGCATGGACATCCTCGAGTGCTTGACCCACGATCTTGACAGGCCCGTGGCCCTGCATTTGGAGACGATTACAATCACCAATCACACCTCTGAAGAGGACCTCGACGAGGAGCGCCGGTTTATGAAAGTGCTCGTTGATTTGTCAGAAAAGTGGGAATGTTCGGTGCCGCTGTTGAAGAAGTTTTACCTACAGGGATACCAACCGAGTTTTGCACAGAAGGTGGAGCACATGATTGACCAGCTTGGTGCAGCGTGATTCATGGAGATTGCAGTTGGAGGGAGCCCATGATTGAGTGAGCATCTAGTATCAACTCGTTTCCAGCTTCAACTTATAACCTCTGCTTCTGCTCCACCACGCGCTGCAGTGTGGTGGAACTTTTCAGTGAAACCATGTGATGTGTTTACTCCCCCAATGTACATCCCGGTCTGTCTTGGACTATATCAGCATAATTCTTAGTATCTAGTGATGCTGAAGCCAGCCTGACCACGCAATCATGCATGCCTATCCCTGATGCATTTCACATATCACGCAGAGACTCCAACGTGCACTATTGCACAGCTCAATCATCCCGTTCACCTCCATCATCCTCTCGTGCGACCATCATGGCCGCCTGCCATCAACCACTACACTCTGCCACGGAGCCCGAGTCAGTGAATGCAATGCCTAACATTCAGTTTTTTCCCCTACTGTCTACCTCCGAGTCTGCTGATCAAGTCTATGCTTCAGTCTACTATGTGGAGTATTTTCACATCTCAGTATCTATTGGTGCAGCAGAATGGCAATACTTATGAAGGTATAATCATGTTGTATTCAATGCTCTTCCGAGCTCATCCCAGATTCCCGGTGCTACTTTCGTTCTCTCCTGCACAGAACAACGTGCGTCACCCTACGTATTGCGCGGCCAATACATCGACCTCGCCAAGCACCCTCCAGCATGCAGCCCACCATGCAACCCACTCGGATCAGGTTCCGTGCTCTGAGATCTGAGCTACTAACGCTTTGAATGCTAGACTCGGGCGCTTTATTATAATTGGATCGCCAGGTCATGCCTGGGAGCGCCACCGGCCATCTTATCTCCCAAACACCAAACACTTTGTCCAAGTACAGTACTTACAGCCACTATACACTATGTAGTGGCCCTGGCTCTGTGGCATTGGCATTGGCATTCATTGATCATGACGTCAATGTCGACAGCTGCAGGCATCTGATAACCATGCCCGTCTTCCGTCTTCCATCTTCTGTCTTCCGCCTCATGCATTCCGGAATTCCAAGTTCCGTGACGGTGCTACACCCAAAAAGACATCCCCCCACCCCCCCGACATTGGACTGCCTGCCGACTTGGCAGCTGCAGCCTGCAGCTGGCCAGCCCTATCTAGTATCTGGACTCCGGAGCCGCTATATACTAGCAGTCGAGCAAGGCACGCGGTACACGGTACGCGAGGTCATGATGCAGTCTGCGGTAAGTACGCTCATAAGAACGGCATTTTATCTCGCCCTGCAGGGCCGCACATCCCCCATCCCCCATCCCTCATGCATGTCCCTGAGTCTAACCAACCAACCACTGACTCTACTTACCGGCGTGCCATCGCACCGGCTCCAAATGACCTGCATATATATATGTCATTATTGATTTGCGTTATTCAATGCACCCGCGGAAGCAATCCAATTGCAATATTGCAAGCTCAAGCTGCAAATCACTGGCAAAGCGAACATGTCGGATCCAGTCCGCGCATGCGCTAGTACCATATTTCGCCAAACGCAGGTCCAGACCAGGCATAGGTGTATGGTGTATGGTGTACGGTGTACGATCCGTGCTCCGAGGAGGAAGGCGCACGCGAGAGCGATCGCGTGGAGACTTGCTAGACTCCTGCTAAATCCAGAAAAATACCTCAAATTCATAAGTAACTCCTGCTAGACTCCCTCTAAACTCCTGCCAGACTCCTCCTGGACTCCTGCTGGACTCCAGGAGGAGTCCTCCAGGATCCGTGGCTTAGTGTAACATGCTCCTTCAGGGCATCTATGTCCCGCAATATCATGGTCATTTTGTCGGACAAACCGACGAGAGGGCCCTACGTCTTGCATCGTCCTCGACTATTGTGGGGAGGAATCCGATCTTCTGTTTTTGGCTTTGCCGATGGACTTCAGGTGTGCTCTCTACCATTGTTTGTAAATCTTAGCCGAGGCACTCATCGTTTCCACAGGAGAGCCCTTGTATGCGCCATGGTCGCTATACACGACGCCGGCGTCAGACATTTCGATATTCGAAACCGGAATGTGCTGGACAACAAAGGTTTCCCAATGGTCATCGACTTTGGAGAGGCTGAAGATCACGAATGCGAGTGCACGATGGAGATCGTAGAGAATATTCCTGCTCCGTTTGATTCACAATTCGGCTGTGATGAGCTGCATCAATTGTGTATCGACCTCAGGATATGGAAGCCAGGTGAGCTCAATTTTTTTTCTTCTTCGTGACATTTATCCTAAGTGTCCGTGAACCTTTAGGCATGTTCCAGTACATCTGGAGCTCGCAGCCTGCCGCCGACTATCTATGTAGGCCATACAGCCTCGCTGAAACGGCTCCTGAAAGTTGGTCTTACGAAGACGCGGTCTACGAAGCCTACCGTGTCATCGACGAGCACCTCAAAGAATTCTATCCGGAGGACTATAGTGGATGGTGCAAGATGGTGGAGAGTAAGCCAAAATTTCGCTCGACACTTGAGGCAATGGTGTCTGACGTCGTTTCTCAGAAATGCTGCCACCGTCAAGGTCGCGTTCGCGTGCCTCCGATGAGACGTCGCCTTCAGCCAGCGCTTCGTCTGCCTTAAATGATTCACTTTCGCTGAGTGAAATCCCTCCTGCGAACACTACAACATTTGTGGACAGTCAATAGTCTGCCTAAAGCCCCCTCCCCTTCGGATATAAAGTAATATCGCTCCAGCATCTCTCGTCTTTTGTACATTGGTTATAAGGGTTCTGTTGTAGGTACATAAGATATATCAGAATTATTCTGGCGAAGTTCCATGTGTTTGGATATAGAGAGCAACCTGTGGCATGCACATCCACCGGGGTGTCGGGGGTGTTTGGGGTGACCGCTGGCTTTAGATTTGATGCTGGATTGTTGAGCGAGTACGACTCTACCAGCTGTACCGTGTACGAGACTACGAGCACTTACAACCACAAAATATCACACTGTGGCTGCTAGCACTTATGCTCATGCGATGCGGGCATGTAGCTTCTCAACTCTCAGTTTCGGCGGCTCCTGTCTGGGCCAGCTTTGGCGACCATCCCTGTATCTATCCCCGACCGAGCGACTGTGCGGAACGTGACTAGGTCAACAATCTCATGAAGCCCTAAAACTCTCTGCAGCTACTTGCTTGTGCTATCACGCTAATGCATGACAGCCTCCTCCAGTGGACCGGAACAGGCTCAGCTTGTGACAGTGTCGAGTGGCTGTGGCTTGTTGAGTGTGAGCTAGGTTTCTCACCCCCAGTCTTCCAGCATCGAAGATCTCACTCACCTTCTCACTTCCCTAGGCTTCTCCTCCGTGACATACGAACGTTCCATGCTCTATGACCCTACTACAGACGCGTACGTAGCGGCAAAATCCATCCCCGCCATCTGCTCCTGAACCTAGGCCTGACATGATGACGCTTGACGAGGCCTGCTGGGTAGTTGACGTGCACCTGCAGGGGTTTTATCCCAAAGAATGGTGGAAAATGGTCGACGGTGTGTAGTAATTCGATTGATTCTTTGCAACTCGCTCATTATATAGTATTCCAGAGGTATTGTCTCGTCGAAAGCTCGCCTGCACGCTTCTAGGGTGACGTTCTCCTCTGCAATCGACCCGTCCATGGTGGACGCTATAATCCCTTCTGCTTCCAATTGTATTCTCCCCTCAGCACCCATGGAGAGCGTTTCTTCTGCGAAAGCTCTGTGCATCCAGAGATCGCAGCTTCCAGGGAAGAACTTTCGGGTTGAAGTATCTGGGAGCAACGTTGCTCGCTGAACCATGTGTACTACCCATATAGTAAGATCGGCTGGTCCCAGCCTTTGTTTTCTTGGGACTCGTTCGTACCGTCTTGCCAGCGCGTGTCGGCATTATCATCAACAGCTGCACAATAGAGGCCACAATGCGGTCTGGACCTTATTCAACTCGTTCTTAGACGTGAGTTAAACTTCAGTCTGTCAACATCTCCCTCAATGTCGCTTACTTTCTCACTTCCGACAGATTTTAGGCGCACTAGCTTCGAGCATTTCACGCTTCACAGCCCTACTCCAGATGGCTTCGGGACTACAAAATTGATATTTCGTCAAGCAGCACTCATTCATATGAATGACGGGTCCGACATCCGAGTCTTTCGCGGACAGTTAGTCTGTTCGTCGACCGGCTTCCAGCGAGATGCAGTATGCAAGCTCGCATATGGGCAGCACTACATGACTCGCGTCGCCACCGAAGCTCGGCTATATTCCGGGAAACTCAAGCACCTGCAAGGTGTTTACGTGCTGCAATACCACGGGCACTTCGTCGGACGGACGGACGAAGGTCCTGTCTCATGCATTGCACTGGACTATTGCGGACAGGAACTCGACCTACTCTTTTTGGCTTTGCCAGTAGAATTCAAGTACGTGTTCTGCTTGCTTATGAGAACGACTCGGAGGGGTACTAATGTGCACCCTTCATCCCAGGAGAGCGCTTATATGCACGATGAGCGCTATCCACGATGCCGGAATCAGACATTTCGATATCCGAAATCAGAATGTCCTTAACAACAACGGCCTTCCGGTGGTCATCGACTTCGGAGAAGCCGAAGATCATGTTTGCGAGCGCACGATGGAAATCGTCGAAAACGTGGCTGCTCCGATGGACTATCATTTTGGGTATGACGAGCTGCACCAGCTGTGCATTGACCTCAGGATATGGAAGCCGGGTGAGCACAATCGTACTATGGCATTGTCGGTGGTTTGATAACTGATCATGGGATCGCAGGCATGTTCAAGTACATCACGAGCTACAGACCTGCGCAATATCTCTATAGGCCATACACGCTGGCGGAAATGGCTCCAGACGATTGGTCATATGAGGATGCAGTGAATGAAGCCTATCGTGCGATTGGAGAACATATCGAGGAGTTCTATCCAGAGGATTATGCTCAATGGTGTAGCATTGTTGATGGTGAGTCGAGCTCTGTCGATCTCCTAAAGCCCCAGGCCTTTGATGTTGGTATCCAGAAATACCCCCGCCCTCGCAGGTGCATTTGCGGGCTTCCGACTCGACGCCGGCGCTGGGCAGTGATGGCTTGGCTTCTGTGATAAACGGTCCGTGATCGTCCTCATCGGCCAGTTCTACATCAACAAGCCCCTCTCAGTTGAAAGGTCAATGACCGAGTATGGAGTAGGCACACCAGCACTGTACAATTTCTTCATTGAGACAGGATCCTGCAGATCCAAACAGATCCAAACGTGCGCACGGAGATCTGCGTCCCGGTTCATGTTGACGATGCCGAATCAATAACGGCGAATTCATGAGCCATGACGACTCTGCCACTGGCTCGGAGCATCATCATAATGGGAGCACAATGAGCGCCGCATTTGCATTGTGAGGCTGCGTTCCCTCCGAAGCGGAATTCAGCCTCATCGTGTAGATTTAACCTAATCACTTTCGGCTCCACCAGCCCCGAGCATTTCACGCTCTACAACACCGCCATAACAGATGCAGCTACACCCCAGAAGTTCCTCTTGCGTGACGCAGAACTCATCCATGACATACCCGACTACGTCCCACGATACCACGGTCATCATATGGGATAGACTCATGACGGGCCGGCCTGAATTGTCCTCGACTACGCCAGTTCCAGCTATGCATGGGTTTTCAGACGTGGAAGCCAGGTGCGTTGCGTTCTATTCTGACTTCATCAGAGACTTGATCAGTATGCAAAATTTCAGTATCCATTCCTGCCCACCTTCTCCACGAGCCGTACAGGTCTAGGGTAGCGGTATTGGCACCTAAGACTTGGTCTTACATATGAAGATGCGGTTGAAGAAGCCTCTTGTGCAATTGACGAACACTTAAGGAAGTTTTATCCGGAGGACTATGGCAAGCGGTGCAAGTTGGTGGCGCCCCGAGCAGAGAAGTCCTTGCTGGCACACAGTTCAATAGGTATGTTGCCTTTCCACCTTCGACAATTACGAGCATATCACCTGGTTCCCGCACAGATGCATGAGCAACATCAAAGGTGATCCTGCGTGATGTGGAAGACGTTTTCGTGCACGAGCCTTCCATGGATATGCATCTGGCTCGCAACACGATCAAATTTGCTTCCCTGTAGTCGTGCGCAAAACATCCTCCATGTGTACGGCGCTGTCACCGAGATCCAGTTTTAGTCTCGTTAAGGCAGGCGCCTACAGGGCGGCCGTATCCCACAGCGTCACGGTCATCTCGTTGGTGAGACTGGTCGCAAAGGACTCAATCTTGCTCCGGTACGTCACCTTCGCTTGCAAAATGCCGACGAACTACTGACGAATCTCTACCAGGGGTTCTTCNTCCATACCATAATTACTATACGCGATGCAGGTGTCAGGTACTCGACAATCGAAGCCTGCGGAAAGAGTGGGCTCGCTATGGTGATTGACCTCGGAGAGCGAAGCTCGTGAGTGCAGACCTGAAAGAGACCGGGTAGAAAACAGAGACTCCNATTTTGGCTGCAGCGAATGGGCCCAGCTCTGTCACATGGAAACCAGGTGAGCTTNGTCTGTTTTGAACCGTAAGCACTGATAAACCAATGATACCGAAATCCAGCATTGTATGGCGTGTAGCGCAACATTCTANGCTCTCACCATCAGCACGAAGATCGGCGTTGCACGAACACTCTATTCGCTTCATGCAGCTACCACAGCCGTAAGCCGTGGATCGTGCTCAAAGGCAGCGCTATGATTGAGGAGCAGTATGATTGGTGCNCATATAGCNGNNTTCCTAGTCAAGAAATGCTGATTGCAAGGGCTCGTCAANGTGAACTACGAATCGCCGATGGCCNGTTGATTATGTAGGTAGTACGANGACTTTCGAACCCTNGNNNAGACGTCTGCTGTATTCTGGATGGATATATATATACAGTATCAGCTGTGCATCNTGTACATACTGCCCAATACAAGATCCTCCTGAGTCCTAGTGATACAACTCGAAGTGATTCCAACCTANGGCCNTCNCTCAAGCNATCTGANGCATTAGGTTAGGGTTCACGTCTGTTCTCCCTCTCCACCTGCCATGGCCNCTTCAATAATCAATTGTCCTCAGAGCCTGCCGCCACAACACTAGTATATGTATTTCTACGAGATATGAGATACCNCAGGCTTTGTGAGCTCTAGGGAGAAGGGTAAGTTNGCGCGATGCCGTTACAGCACCCATTCATCCGGCTTACCCGTGGCTTGCTTTTCGGGCTTGCTTTTCGTAGANCCGTCAACTTCAACNTCGGAGCATTGCGAGGCCGTGAGTTACAGGGAGAAGCAGATGTATTCGAGGATTGCGGTACGTACGTGATGATACTTGATGGTACAAATGACAGCCATTGACCTTCCAAGACACAGAGCGAGGCNGCCCTTTCTACCTTGAAGCCTGTCGCCATCCNTGCCATCTTCGCCGTCNCCATCGATATCGACTCGGAGAACATCAAATTCGCCTTGCTATAACACTCGCCGTCAATGTTCACGCTGTTCATCACACTGCCGCCCTCGAGCNNGCCCCATTACTACAGCTATCATCTCACTGCTCCTTCACCATGCTCAATGGGTTGATAGTACTTCGCCTTCCAGGGGATCTCGTGAGTTGTACCATATTCTTACATCTGCTGAAACTCACGGGCCTCGTTCTACTTCACCGAATTGTAGCTGTAAACGAGCTCCATTCTGANGAAACAGACCTCTGTGCGNNCACCCACATCAAATAGCGAGTCNGAGAACGTCCTTTCGGAGCAGATATCGAAAATCATCTTGGCCTCAGGTATTTTNGTTGGTCATCTTCTTGGACAAAGACTGGGTGNGCATTAGCGCGAGGTCTCGAGGATTCNCGTAGTATGGCGCGTCTCCTCGTTCATGGGGGTCGGGCTCATGACAGGCTGCAAGCTCATGGCCACNGGCGACACGGTCCGTCTTGTTTTTGTTGCATGCAGCATCGTGTCTGATCAACCTGGATATCCGGCACAGAAGTTGCGCGATGTCGTCGGGTCGAGTNGACATGGGTGCCTTAGGACCGCAATATCTTCGTGTACCTGGGGGCCCTTGCGAAGAGCAGCACGTGTCTATTGGCTGGGTATGTTCCATACNGTAGTCATTCTGTAGCGCTCGGTCANGGTCATGTCTGATCTATTGATTCGCAGGAGCGCNTGCAATTGTGAATTTCTGGAATTACCGGAAGTCTCTTTTGAGGATTCTGTTGACTCGGTATGGTCATGCGGCTGTTGGCCGTTCTCTATATATGCGGTATGGACATAGGTTTGGACGATGATGATTTGAGCANGGGCTTCATCCTTGCATGTACCTCCGTCGGACATCACATCCATTGATCATTTCCATTCAATTTGATCACACCCCGTCTCATCGCCTACTATTACACGGCCACTAGGTCTCTGCACTCCAGCTAAGCATGCGTACCAATGTAGATTTCGGGCGGCTGCCATGCTGTGCGACGTTCCGNGCATCTTCCGAGAGCACCAAAACGGGATCCCTAGATGCCGAAGANGCACACGCAAGCGAGGCTGTCNCNCCTTCTTTCCAGCTCCCACCACAGCGACATCGCTACCGAANGAGCTACTCTCTATNGCACAACATCGAACATCTGAAACTTTCACCAATGGCNGACGACCAGCTTGTCAAGATCTGGAGCGAGGCGATCAAGCGTTATGAAGCCGATGCNAAAAAGAAGAAAATCAGGAAGGCCTCGAGCNTTCTCAAAGACATTGACAACATTGACAAACTTTTGGATCTCGTCAATGGNGAGCAGCAGAAGTTTGAGGAGTACAGAGACAAGGGAAAGAAGATGAGGTCTGTCCTGAAGCCTGTCCTCGANGTCGTATGGCAGTTTGCAGAAGTCGCNGGCGAGGCTGTGGGGANGGTGAGTANATGCAGATCTCAGTCGGAGGCAAGCCTGATCTATCATTGTTGTAGGTCTTTGAGCCCGGCAAGGCTGTGTTCATTGCTGTAAAGCTGCTTCTTGANGTATGTGGCANGATTNTGCNGCTATCAACTCTTCGTCTGCTGAGATTTTATCCTGCAGGCTGCCCACCATGTCACCGAANGCTATGACAAGATCATCGAGATGTTNGAGCACATGGAGAGCTCTCTCGATCGCTTTCGTGGCTACCTTCAATATTCTGGCACTGTGTCTTCTGCCTTGAAGGGGGTGATGGTGAAGATACTTGCACAGTTCCTTTCTGTTCTTGGGCTGGTGACTGAAGATATGCAAAGGGATCGAACCAGTATGTCATACATTGATGGGATGTCATACTCTTTATTAATTCAATGATGTGTATAGAACAATTTCTTTGTGGTCTGATCACCAGGAAGGATAGCATCCATGATGCACAAGAGAGATTCAAAACCTTGGCTCAACAAGAAAGCCACGCAGTCCAATCAGAANTCTTGAGGGCACAAGCAGAGATCCTNAGAGCACAAGCAGAGATCCATTCAGTGGAAGAAAAAATTCATAAGAAGGTAGAGAAAGTTGAGCAAGTGCAAGGTCTGCCTCTCTTATTGCTTCAGTGTGATCCAAATCTGATCTTCCTACTCTGTGAAGTGGATGAAGGGATCTTTAGGTGGCTTTCTGCCCCAGATCCATGGGTCAATCACAATTCAGCCCAGGAGAAGAAGCAGCACAATAAGGAGTCTGGCCAGTGGATCTTCAATGACNAGGGGATTCAAGGACTGGATGCATGATGGTTCTTCTTCAATGTGGATATATGGAATATGTGAGCACTGGACATCATGTTATCTTAATTGTGCTCTTACATGTAAACTTTAGCTGGAAGTGGCAAAACTGTCTTANGGTAATGTTCTCATTTAGTCAGCATTTTTCTTAAAGCTGAAACACAATCAGCTCAGCAATCATCCAGACCCTGTTAGAGAATTACAAGTCCAAAACTTGTGCGGTGGCCTGTTTCTACTTTAACTTCAATGATCAATCAAAACAGAAATTCTGCAATATGCTTGGATCTTTGCTTGTCCAATTTGCTGCTCAGAGCTCTGAGGGTTTCTCTGTGCTGAAAGAGCTTTATGAAATGCATGACAGTGGTCACAGGGAGCCTGACTTGACAACTATGCAGAATGCTCTTGGGAATATCTTGGCCTACTTTGATGCTGTCTATCTTGTTCTTGATGCTCTTGATGAATGTCTCATAGAAGAAAGAGAAGATAGGCTCTTTCAGTTCTTGGATGATATGCTGCCAAAGNATGCTATACATTTTCTTGCCACTAGTCGCAAAGAGATTGACATCCAAGAGTGGTTTAAGACAAAGACACCTGTTAAGGTTGATCTGACCATCTCAATGATACAATCTGACATTGAACAATATCTATCCAATATACTCAGCAAGAAAAGCTTCTTTAACACTTTTACTGATGAGGGTCTCAAGAATGAGATTCAATCTACTTTGCTGCAGGGGGCTAATGGAATGTAAGTTAAGGTATTTTGTGCTTTAATTCAATATATTGATGAGAGGAGTAGGTTTCTCTGGGTTGAATGTCAACTGAAGGAACTTCGAAAATGTAAAACATCTGGGAATCTGAGGGAGAAATTGTATGGGTTGCCAAAAACACTAGATGCAACCTATGAAAGAATTCTGAAAAATGCAGCTGATGGATATTCCAATGAATTGCATTTTATACTCCAGTGGATTGCCTTTGTGGCACAGCCAATCACAGATTGTGAGCTTCAGACTGCATTTCAAGTCTACTTTGGCCAAAGTACATCTGAGACTCATACATCAACCTTTTTGCATACATCAAGCTTGCTGGAGATGTGCTCAAGTCTCATCTATGTATCAGATGAGGACAAGATGGTTCACTTCTGTCACTTTTCTGTGAAAGAATACATTACATCTGGCAGAATTCAGTCTGGTTCAATGGGATTTTATTATGTTGAATCTCAACTAGCTCATACTGTCATTGCTGAAACCTGTTTACACTTTCTTGTAATGGAGACATCAAATAATGGAGTACTGGAAGAATATGTGAAACATTCTTTATTGAGACATTTGAAGGAAGCCAATTTATCTATCTTTCAATCACAAAACTTTGCCAAGTTCTTTGAATTAAATCACTATAAGAAAATAAACCATCCCAAGATCAATGACAGTTTGTTGTACCCAGATCATCCATTCCTCAGTATTGCTTGCATTGGAAGAGAGGATGTATTTTGTAGTCTACAAAAAGCAGGACATGTATGGGGTGCCATACATTCTGTTGAATTTATTGTTCAAAATAAAGCTTTGATTACTGCAATATCTCTAAATCATCTAATCTTAGCAAAAAAACTAGTTGTCTCAGAGCCTAATTTGATTTACCATAACACCACAGCACTGATTGCTGCATCACGAGGAGGGCATCTGAAGATGGCCCAGCTTCTTCTTGACAAGAATGCTGATGTCAATGCACAGGCTGGATATTATGGGACAGCACTGATTGCTGCATCTGCAGGAGGGCATCTGGAGATTGCACAGCTTCTTCTTGGCAAGAATGCTAATGTCAATGTGCAGGCTGGACTTGATGGGACAGCACTGGTTGCTGCATCTGCACATGGGCATCTAGAGATTGCACAGCTTCTTCTTGACAAGAATGCTAATGTCAATGTGCAGGCTAGACAGTATGGAACAGCACTGATCAATGGGCAGGCTAGACAGTATGGAACAGCACTGATTGCTGCATCTNNNGNAGGGCATCTNNANATNGCACAGCTTCTTCTTGNCAAGAATGCTGATGTCAATGNNCAGGCTGNGGATTATGGAACAGCACTGATTGCTGCATCTCAAGGAGGGCATCTGGAGATAGCACAGCTTCTTCTTGGCAAGAATGCTGATGTCAATGCACAGGCTGATGGTTATGGAACAGCATTATGTGTTGCATCTGTATTAGATCAGATTCAGATTATAGCAATTCTGAAAAGTCATGGTGCTACATTCTAAGATGGTAAATTGATGTTGACATCTAAAGTACAAATCAAGGTTAGTCCAAATTTGTGATGTCACCTATTATACTAATATCTCTACCTTGTAGGTATCATGTTTATGTTCATATGCTACAGACCAGAACAATATTAGGTACTTCTTGTCCATTAGTGCCTGGCACCATAGATTGTCAGAAGATTGTGCCAGTTATATAGTCAATATGATTTTCATTATCAAATTCCATCAAATCAATTATGAAGAATGTCAAGTGTATCAGTTATGGCCCATACACAGAATAATCTCAGTTGACTACAAGGTTCTTGAGCATATAATGTCTATGATAGAGTTTACAAATTATCATGCTGGAATACCCATCTCCTTCCCAATCTCTTTGAGACATCCCAAAGCCAGCAGCTGTGCATCCATCTTCACAAGTTGGTTGGATCCTAGCTTCTGTTGCACAACCCTGCTCTTCATACTCATGCCACTGGAATCAGTGCTGCTACCAGGCATTGGTAGTGGAGGGTGTACATCATTCATCATAATCCATGCTGAAGGTGCCTTGTGTGGCACAGATGCAATCTCACAGATAATGGTGTACAGGTGAAAAAGGTGTGCTCTTGATGATCGCTTCACAGTGTCTGCAATGAGCTCCTGTGGGGGCAGCAAGGGATCTATGGCTGTGGCAGCTGGTTGAATTTGCAGTCAGGGAGAATAGAGGAAGACATACATGATTGCTGTAATGAATACTTGGATGGATCATCAGAGAGAGCTGCCCATAGTGATCCCGGCCAGAGTTTCAACTCCTGAAGTTTGTGAAGAATATAGACTAGTTCTTCTTCGCGTACTCTGTGAAATCATGAGAAATCATATGAAGATCGATAGATATAGGGCTCACCTCGGGAAGGGGAGGTTGCCTCGCAAACTCTCATCGGCAACATACCGGGCTAGCGTTGATCGGCATCGACTCAGCAGCAATGATATGCTCAATGCCGCGACACGCTTGCGGGATTCCTCATAATCTGTAACAGGGCTCAGTTGTAAAGCCGGTTCACAAGTTGAATTTACTTACCTCGTGAAGCATCGGAGCAGATCAGGAAAAGTAGATCAAAGCACCAGTACGAGAATCGCTCCCTTGAAACGGGTGTGCCCGGTTCTGTGCTTCCTGCGTCGAGCCTCGTCGTGGCCCCATTTGCCCAAGACTTGCCTTTCGAGTCGACTGGTGTCTTCGCCGACATGACGGGAGTGTAAAGGTAATCATCATCTGGCTCCTGCTCGCGTAGGTGACTCCCGTGTTGTAGGATCTTTGCAAGTTGGGTGATCACGTAGTCTGAGATGCGGGGATCACCAAGATGGGGCACGACATCGACCTCCAAGGATGCGATGAGCGAGAGGTCGAAGTCCTCCTCTGCCTCTTGGACGTCGAAGGGCTGGCTATCTGCAGCGGCGCTATCATATGGTCAACATGCGGTTGCGACACGAAATTAGAGGGGATACATACCAGTCTGCCAAGATCGCGCCACGGAAAACATCGATCGTCTGCCGCCAGATACCTTCCACACGCTCGTCGGGTATATCTGTTAACGGAGCTTGAGTACAGTAACAAGGCCGGTGAGTTTATACAAACCTTCGTGAAGTTTGGTCAGTTGCGGCGCAATCTGGTTGACAATTCTCAAGAAGTTCGTTGTGGCAGACTTCCAAAGCGGTGGATCCTTCCCAAACTTGGACGCCGGCGGACAATCGTACTTGAGCTTCATAGGAATGGCGTACGCCCAAAGCACGGCCTCCAGCGTCCCATTGACGTAGATCTCTCCGCGGTCCTTAAACTGCAGGAACAGGTCGACGAGCATAGGCATGCACTTCTTCGTCAGTGCAATGTACGTGACGCGCCCTGGAGGCGGGACTCGTGATCCACTGGCAGTTGAAGTCGAAATCAAAAATGGGGCAGGAGGGGAGAGGTCGGGTGTAGATGAGTGGGAGAAGCAGAGGTGGGTGTATTCAGAGATCTCTTTCAAGACAAGGGATGGGACGCCTGGCGCCTGGAGCTCGATACCATTCACCGTATCTACCACAACAGTCTGCGGATGTCTGGTCAATATCATTCTCTGCGATTGTTATCATGAGACGCACCTGGACGGGGCTAAGACTGTCGATATCTGGTCGGTAGTCAGGGGAATGAGAGTATGTCAGTGTCCCTGACATGAAACATATTAGCGCGTTCAACAACCTCACGACGTTTGTATGCTCACCCTTCAAGACGACCATAAGCCTCGTGATCCGCTCCAGATCCCACTCTGTCTCACTCAGCGACCGACTGAGGCTCCTCGTGGATTGAATCACGTCGACGTATGCCATGAGGCTCTCCTGCGTGAACGGCGGCGCGCCCTGACTCTTCGCTGCCGACACACTAGCACTTTGCACCACCGCCCCGCCCATCTCGTCACATACTAGCCACGCCCTCTCCGCCGCTTCCATCGTCTTCTCCTTCAGCTCGGCCTGTCCCAATCCTGCTTTCAGTGCCCGNAGTGCCTTGTCGAGACACCGCAGCGCGGGCGCGCTGACNGACAGACNGACTGTCCATGATGAATGTATCACGGACATGGGCGACGAACACGTCCCAAGCGCGAGGGAGCGTGCGCAGACGCATGATGCTCGCTACGAGGACATAGGTGAAGATGGACCCAATAGCCCTGTACATAGCGCGACCACCCTTGACTCGTCCCACGATTGTTTAACAGACATAAGATCGGCGGATGTGGAACGCTGCTGTGTAGCGTGTGCGAGCGCATCGAGGAGCGAGACCGCGACCTTCCAGATACATTTGTCCTAGGTGTCCAGGCTGAGCATCTCACCATACAGCTGCAGAGTACAGAATAGTGTTTGGATCGCATCCATGCGGACTTCAGGATGACCATCGGTCCACAGACGCAGGATCTCCAACAGCAAGAACATCCAGATCTGGCTCCTTCTCCACGTCTTTGCGTTTCGCCCGTATTGAGTCGGAGACGCTCCAGAAGAGACTCTCAACAGCCGTAAGCGCGATATTGGTATCCGCATGTCGGCCTAAATGCCCAAGCGTGCTAATGCAGATGCGCAGATGCTCCAGAGAGAGGGAGGAGAGCGCATCACATCAAGGTCGCATTCCAGTCGATGACCCTGATCTGAGTTTCGTGGAGTCCCATCCTTGCAGAATCCGGTGAAGCGTCTCGAGTCCCATGCAGCGTAGCTCAATGCTTGCACTAGAGCCTGAGGAATCAAGCATGATCTGCCGCGAGAGGACATGGAGCAAAATGCTCTGCATTGGCATGACGGCGACCGGACATATAAGGCGCGTCCATGTCAAGGTGTTCTGCTTAGCACTTCACAGCTGACTGGGACCGAACGTTGATCGACTTCGGGAGAGACAGCACAGATGTGGTGAGAAACCGCGGGTCATCGCCTGTCAGCACGCACTGAAGGCGTCAAAAGTAAGTTCGAGATATACTCACCTCGACGTCCAAATTCGGCCAGACGCTCAGCTCTCTGCACAAAAGCATTGCCGCGCGAGTTGTAAGGTCAGGTGAAGCAGAGAGCTGAGTTGGGGGAGGGTACGGTCGGTAGCGGGTTTAGGAATTCGACACGACGTGCTACATGGTAGTTTTAGGATACGACCCACCAGTCACAGGGCAGCTTTACTCACCTCCGCCGACTGATCACTCTATCAAGAGCATCTATTTGCTCTCTTTTCGACCCCACCTGCGTTCCCTGTTGGATGGACGTCTGTGTATAGGTGCCTGTGATCTACGCCCAGAGGCTGCCCGAAGCGGTGGTGGAGACGTGCGGAGAGGGGTCAAGTAATGCTTCTGGTGGTCGTACTTGTGCTCTGCGAGCACAACGGGCATCGACGAGATTGTTTTTAAAGTCAAGATAAGTTACCATTTACAAAAGGAGGCGGTGATGCGAAACAGAACTCACGAGAGCAGGTAGGGATGACGGTGTGTGGTCAACGATTGGCTGTAAACATATCGTGCAATGCTCCCCTTCAGATTCGGGTTCAGCTGGTAGATTTGGTATCTCTACAATCTCGGGGCTTCATTCTGATTTGATGCGTTTAGAGGGAGGAGAAGAGACTCGGAGGACCATATTGACGTTACTGAGAAAGACGCGCCTTGCAAGCCTCGAGGCTCGTTCAAACGGTGGCCCGGCGCCTATATTGTTCTTTTGTGCTATAACTATCAGTTCAACGGTCAACCTGCACAGTGCATGTGAGCTGCTCCTCCTCTTTAGGAAGACAGACCCTCTTAACCTTTCATCATGTCACTCTCACTGTCCCTCCCGACGAACATCGATTTCACTAGTTTCAAGTTCGAGCGGTTCACGCTTTGTAACTCTGCTCCAGCACCTTCGAAGAATAGATCCGACGTCCGAGTCTCCCGCGCACAGTTGGTATGCTTGTCGACTGGGGTAGAACGTGATGTGGTATGCAAGCTGGCATATGGACACCGTTCAAAGATGTCCGTAGCGAACGAGGCTCGTCTGTACTCAGGCAAACTCAGGCATCTTCAGGGCATCTACATCCCGCAACATCATGGTCATTTTGTCGGACAGACCGGCGAGGGTCCTACGTCTTGCATCGTCCTCGACTATTGGGAGGAATCCGATCTTTTGTTTTTGGCTTTACCGATGTACTTCATATCCGAAACCGAAATGTGTTGAATAACGACGGTTTTCCGATGATTATCGACTTTGGAGAGGCCGAAGACCACGAATGCGAGCGTCAAATGGGGTTCACGGAGAATGTCGCTGCGCCGAGCGTATCTGACTTTGGCTGCACGGAACTGTTCCAATTGTGCATCGACCTTAGAATATGGAAACCAGGTGAGCTGCAGCTACGTTCTATCCTGACTCCCCATGGCCTAACCGTATGTGGAAAACCAGGCAAATTCCAGTACATAAGGAACTCCATTCGAGCCCGTCTTCTATACAATCCATACAGAGTAGCGGAAACGGCCCCCAAAGCTTGGTCTTACGAGGCGGCGCTCGACGAAGCTTATCGCGGGATTGACGAACACCTGAGGAAGTTCTATCCGGAGGATTTCAGTGAGTAGTGCAAGCTAGTAGAGCGTAAGCGGCATCATAAGTCTATCGAATATATTGTCTCATAACGCTCCTCAGGAAGACGGCCAATTCAGAGGTCACGTTCGTGCGCGTCCGACAAGACATCTTCCTCAGCGGGTGATGGTTGCACCACGGATACGCCGCCTTCCCCAAGCGATTCTCCCACCGCGGATACCACAACGTTTATGGACAAGGCATGAATCGCACTGGCTAGCTATCGTTCCTTGAACATCGTTTACTTGTAGGTACATTGGGCTATTTGATTTACTTAACTCTGTGATGCCTCGTGGTCGCTCGACGTTCATGCGCTCAAGCGCTCACGCGTGAATTCGTTGGCTTCTTTTCACCCGAAGTCCTTCTTTGACCGTATATTCGCACCGGGCATAGGCACGCCTACGAGGACACAGCTTCAACTGCAAGTGCTCTCTTTTCCAGATATCTGGCAAAAAGGCCGCCAGCTGTCTTGTTCGTGCAGTTAGCGATACAGCATAGTAGAACTATGCAGAACAGTTCTGCAATGGATCTATTTTGGGACCCGCATGTGACTTCGCGCTCGGGCCTCAGGCGGATTCAAGTTGTTTCTGGAGCCAACATCCCAGCGCCCTCGCCTCGAATGATCGAGGATCAAGGCACCTCGCGCTGACTCACGTGGGAAGGCGTCCGACTGCCCGATTGCATGGGCATGTCGCTGTTGCAATTTGCCAGACCTCCCGGCGGCATTACTGATTTGAAACCCATGAACTGGTCAGCAATGGTATAAAAGCAATCGAGACGCGGTCAAATCCCGCAACAATCCCGCAGCCCCCGCAACCCCATCATGACTACCGCGGCTCTTCCAGTAGAAATGCTCAAGGCGATCGTCGACGACGTGCCAGCGGAGGACCTCCTGCCCGTCCGCGCGGCCGCGAAGACGCTCAACACGCTCGCCACGCCACACGCGTTCCGCGTCCTACGCGCTAAGACGACGCTGGAGAGCGTGCAGAAGCTCGCGGAGGCGCTCGGCACGCCTGACGTCGCGAAACACGTCAAGGAGATCGTGATTCGGGACGTGGGGGCGAAGGCCGGCGTCGATCTGTTTGCACCAGGCAAAGGTGAGCAGGTGATGAGGACGGGCATTCGCGAGTGTTGACTCCGGGCGCTAATCTGTGCACAAAACCAGATACCGCCGACGAACCCGAGGAAGAGACACAGGAGGAACCCGAGGAGGACCAAGAGGAATTGCGTGAAGCCTTGACGAGCGCAATTGCTCTGTTCCATACACTGCCATCCCTTGAGACCGTCAACGTCACCTTCCCTCCGAAGTTTGAGGAGCAAGATGAAGCCGACTCGCGGCAGCTGCAATCTACCATCCTGGAGAGCCTGGCTGCCCATCCTCTAAAGCTCAAGTCACTTTCCCTCGCCAACCTCGCTACCGGGCCCAGCGAGCTCTACGCAAAGCCCGAGTTCGAGGCCTTGCTCAAGCCTCTGACCGAGCTGCGCATATCGACGATCTCCGACCAGGGGCAAATGGGCTGGTACGACGAGGAGCCGTGCATTGATTTCTGGCAGATGGTGCAGACGCGCCTGCTTACGCTTCCGGAGAACTTGACGTCGCTTGCACTACACAGCGATATCGAGATAGGCTGGGCCCCGGAGTTCCGGTTTGTAGAACTCAACTATCCGAAGCTCGCATCGCTGTCACTCAAGAACGTCGTGTTCAACGAGGAAATTGGCATCGAAGACTTCATTGTTCGGCATAAAGATACCTTGACGAGACTGGATCTGCAGAGGTGCCCAGTGGTGCTGCCGGATGAGGGAGAGGAGAGGCACTGGTCGGAGATCTATCAGCGGCTCGGGACGGAGCTGACGAACCTGAAGCATATCGACATCCAAAATGAGAATGGAGACTGCACCCTCAATTATGCTATGCTGGACTCCGGAGTGGGGTTCCAGTATGTCACCATGGAGGATGACGGACAAGTGGAAGAGGACAACGCAGCGCAGGATGCGTTCATGAAGGAGATTCGGTCCCGGACGGATGCATAAGTGTGTTTCTAGGGTTATATTGGATAATACCATGGGTATCCGCGACCATACAGAGAAGATCTGAACACGAAATCCTAAGCAAGAGGACGGGGAAAGACAAGAAAGTTGACTGACGCTCGAAATGCGGAAGCGAGCCATTGGTGTCGGAATCAAGCGCTCGATGTCTGCTCGTTCACGACGGAAACGAGAGCCTCGATCGCGGAGTCGAGCTGCGCCTGCTTTTCCGCGAGAAACTCGGGGATAGTATCTGTAGGGACTCTCTCGTCCCCTTCGACATATTCAACGGGCAGCTTCACCCCAACCTCACCAACAATCTTCATCTTCATTCCAATCCCTAACAGCGTCTGCAACTGTGCCGCGACACGTCCACCTCCGCCTCCACCATACGTGACGATGACGACGTTCTTTCCTTGCCACTCCCAGTACAGGTGGTCGAGCGCGTTCTTGAGCTCTCCCGGGTAACTCCCATTGTATTCTGGGGAGACAACCACGAACGCGTCGCAAGATGTGACAAACTCGCTCCACGCGCGAGTGGCTTCCTTTCCGTATTTGGTGGGATCACGGACGGCCGCAGGAAGGGCGGTATCGGTGAGGGGACCGAGCCCCATCGGAGGCTTGCGAATGTCCGCCAAGACAATGTCCACCGACTTGTGATTCAAATTTTTCGCGACACTGAGTTGCCTTTTGACCGCTTCCGCGACCCAGTGCTGGATGCCTGGATTGTTTGCATGGTCGCGTGCGCTACCGGGAAGGATGGCGATGCGAGGCTGGGTGCTGGAGAAGCGGGTGTGGAGGGCGCTGGGAAACGCGACATGTGGGCGTCGATGTATTGCCCGGAGGAGGGAAGTCGTTGCGGTTTGCATTATTGACGCCCGCGAGATAAATTTTGTAATAGGACCTTGTCACATTAAATAAGTATTACAAATTCAAATATAAGTATAAATGACGGAAAACGAGGTGCAGCATCCACTGACCTTGTCGTAACCGGGACGCAACTCGGGGAAGGAGGTGGTTGAGCTCTAGGTGATTGACCTGCTAGATGGCGTTTTGAACGGGCGTGCCGAAGCGGCTGGAAGAGCTGGCGACTCTTATACGGATGAAGCAGGCAGTCTCGATAAGTAAGCTGCGCACGAATGTCATACGCATGATGCAGGTGCTCGTCGCTGATTGGTGCGCTCCGGAAGCCGAGCCATAAATAGTAGGCATGTACTGTATGGGGCTGTCAGCATACCGCCGTAAATCATTGTAGCACATAATTTACCCACAATTTGGCATCATACGCGTATTTACCTCCATGAAAGGGAGGAAAGTCGTCAAAAACAATATTGTCTTTCGGTCTATTGGAACGACCTGTAGAAGGAGTGTTGAGCATCGAGATCTATTAAACTCGGGTGTACTCGAGTATACCACAAGTGATTTGACGTCTGCATGGTGCCGAAGATGGAACGCCTTCGCCGCAACGCAGCGTCGATATAGGGAAATCATAGATAGGATTGAAAGGGAGGTAGCTTGATAGACAGGTCATTGTGCCATGATAACGGTGCATGGCCGTCCAGAGTCTTTAAAGGGTACCGAGGATCCACGTACGCTCAAATAATCGAGGATGTTCACCAAACGTGCTGCTGCGCATATATCGTCGAGAATAGCACTTGAATCCGCGACCCATCGTGGCAGATCGCCGAGTGAAGCTCTTTTGCGCAGTCAAAGCTTGCGCTACGGAGAAGATGGCTGTTGTTCGTACGAACCTCAGGCTCTTCCGGGAGACATTTCAAGCGCTACGGCACCTCGAGAGGCTTGCTAAGCCACGTTTCGAATTATGAGCTGTGAGAATAGGAGCATTCGAGTATATAAAGCCTTGACATGATGCCTGCGCGATAGGACGCGGCGGCAGACAAGGAAGTGAGGGTCTGAACGAGAGATGCAGCACGGCCCGCCCCTTGATGTTGATGCCGAGGAGCCGATGCGGCGTGGCGCGGCAAATGCCGGACACGGACATCCTCCCTTCGCCCGCGTCGGTGTGAGCAAAGAATGATGCATCCATGCTGCTCATCATCGAGTCATCGCCTTTGCAGAGTACCAGAAATCATGCCTGGCACTGCTGTTGTCGGATTTCATGTCTGTTCGAGACTTGACATTGGTATCTCCATCATGCACCGCTGCCTAGGAAGTTTTCACCCGGCGTTGAGTATGTCCGCAAATTTTGCGACGGAAGGAAAGAGCATGTAAAGGTCGAGTCAGTATATCCTGCAGGTATAAAGGCGATCTTGGTACCCGAAAGGGTACGAGTTTTTGTTCAGAACTCACCATCTGCAACTGACACTTCGCTCATCAGACTGAACGCAACCATGCAACTTAGAACGCGGCGTCACGGTCTTTTAGACTCACTTCCCAACGAGCTGCTTATTGATATTCTGCGGTTCATAGACTGCCGTGGTCTAATACGATGCTCTTTGGTGCGTCCCGATCGTGCTGTTGCTGGGATAATACTGATGTACTCGTGTGTGCTCTGTAGGTGTGTCGCAGGCTATCCCAATTGATACGACATTCTGCTCGGCTCCAACTGGAGATCGAGCTTGCCTTCGATAAGGTCTTGGATTATATTCCTTCTCACCCACCAGCTCCGTCTAGTGAGCGTTTGCATCGCCTCGTCGAACGTCGTCAAGCATGGCGTAACTTTCACTTCAAAGAATGTGGGACTATCCCTTCAAACGGCAATAGTCACATCCAATATCTCGTCGCTAACGGAATATTTTCGTCACTCATGGGGCCACCCCAGTTCAACGCGACCGTTCACCTTCCCCATCTTACCACGCAGCGCTTCCGTGCGGTGCGCCCTGCGCCCTGCACTTCCAAAATACCCTCAATCGACATCGATTGCACACTCGATACCCCGGCTGTCAATTTTGCGATGGATCCGCCGCAGGATCTCCTTCTGCTCGTACAACCGCACCCTCATGGCCTTGACCCCGGCCGTGAAGATGACGTCGATGTTGAATTGCGACTTCATCTTCGTTCTCTCGGCACTCGCTGTACTACGGTCATGGCACCCCATCCCCACGCACGCTTTCCGATCATATCAGCGAAGATCATCGCTCCATTCGACTTGTCATTGCCCGTTATACAAGGCCATATCGTGGCTATCATCCTACACAACACGAAAAGCTGCGTTCTCATCTGGGACTGGAAATCTGGACAGAACCTTGTGGTATGTCTCCCTTCATCAGTCTGCACATCTTCCATCGTGTTGACCAAATCCCTCGATTCTCAACAGTGCTTCACGCCTGACAGTTCCGAGCCACATCTTTACCCAGCCTACCTCTCCCTGATCTCAGATCAGTCCTTCATCCTCACGGACGTCATTTCCGAACGCGGGAACGGCGGTAGCCTTCAAATCTTCTCCTTTGACAGGGGATCCTCCTCCGGGACAGATGCTCCCGGCTCTGCATCGACCGCACCCCTTGACATCACCGCCACCCACCGCCCCCCGACGCACACTGCCACGCTGCAGCTGCCTCCCCTCCGCGCTGGTGCGGCACGGGGCCCAATTGTCCTGCATGCCACGCCGCACGTAGCGCAGTTCTCTGCGACGCTCGAGGGGGCGACTGCATCTCCTGACGATGCATTATGACATGCCAGCGGCACGATCTTTCGGTTTCGTAATCGACAACGGCGCTCTCCTGCCGTACACCAAATGCTCTTCTTCACCGAATGCAAAATTAGTTCCGTGGGAGTCGTGGGGGCCGGATGCGACGCGGGCGTTCATAAGGAATGGCGACCAGAACCTGCTACCCAGGCGTGTCCCATTTTCGATTTTATCCATAACCCCAAAATGCTCATCCGCGTGTGTGCAGGCACGCGCATGGTCGACATGTCCTGCTGCGCGATAAACGCGGTGGACGGCGCTGCCACCATATTCTCGCCTTCGACACAAAATATTCAGCTCACGATCTCTACGAGCACGAGCACCACCCGCACCGACCGCCACGGCTCACGTGCGACTTTGAACTGCTCGAGGGCGGCCGCATCGCCGCAGCGCCATCGTATCCAGCGTCCGTCGTTAGTGCACCGACGGAGATCCCGCTGAACGACGTGTTCGCGGCGCCGGTGATCACTCGTTTGCCGTATCATATCGTAGCTTCTGTGTATGCGCCGCTGGAGCTCGACTTGATGCTTGATGACGACAGGCTGGTAGGAGTTCAGGTGAGCAATTGTACGGCTGTTGTGGTTGGATTCCGAGCGCTGACAATCGCTTCGGTTTAGGGTAGAAATGGCCCTAATGCTGGAGACGTAGAGATCCTGGTATTTTGAAGCACCTAAGTCGACTTTCTGTCACGGTAATGTACATATTTTCCTGGACACAGCACGTAACCTCTACCGTGGTATCGCAGTCTACACCGGCTGAAGTTGTGAGCACAGTCCTGATTTTTTCGCTGTAGTGCTAGACGTAGAAGTTTAGTTCGCTATATCTCCGCGAGGGAATAGGTGCAAGCTTACTAAGTTCAACCACGAAAGTTCGTCAACGCCGTCACTCGACCTCAGTGACATGTCCCTCCGATCCTCCATCAGCTGGCTGGCCGGAGTCGCCTGGAAAAGGCCGTGGTCCACCGTCATCAGGAAATACCCCGCTTCCTAAATCTAAGCAAAATTAGAGTCAATTTAATCAAACTGGTGTAAATACACCTAATGAAACTAATACCGTGCAAATCATGACTTCGCACAGTGCGAGAGCTTGAAGTCGCGACTTGCGCACATTTGTGAAATTAGCAAGTCATCGCACTAAGTCGTCTAAGGCCGCTAAGCGCTGCTATCAGACACCGGATGCTTCCGGTAGAAGCAGCCAAACAACAACAACCCAAGAATCCGCCTCAGTAATTGCCAGCACTTTGAGCTTGTCGTTTACCTTCCGCGCTCATGATCAATGTGCGCTATCCCTTCGCGCCCGCCCTCAAACATTTATCTTCCACCGTCTTACGCCTCTGGTGATGAGCTCATACATTCGAGCTCTTCATGCTATGGCACACGACACGAACATCGCGCAGAGCGGCCGCAAGTCCGCTCCCAACGAGGACTTCCCAACTGGCGAACCCCTCTACATCGGTATGCATGGTACCGGTGCGTCACGGCGTGAGTCGACTGAAGCAGGCGTATACGGGTGCAAAGAGCAGACGAGGATGAGGACGACAGACGGGGATGGGCATAATGTAGGTCGACGTGGTTGACCGTGACGACGACTCGTTCGTGACTCGCTTACTGCCCGCGTGGCGCTTACTATTACAGGCTTTTGGTCGACGTTCCACACCGCTAGCGCCAGGAGAGTCGAGGATAGGACGGAACCACATACGCCGTCATGCGGCATAGGTTCGTGAGAGCAGGTTCATGCGTCGCGTGCGCCGGCTACCTTTCCAGGATGGCGGTTTTGTATGGCATCCATGGCCATCAGCGCGTGTCCTCGCGCTCGCGGATGCAAGTCTCGTGCGCAGTGATCTTCTCGAGCTCCGCGCTGGCACGGGTGCGATATGCGGTGGTCGATTTCAATGCTCGACAGGCCCATCTATAGGATGTGTGAGGGTTTCTGTGTGGGTGGGCTACGTACGACGGCGGGATTAGGGTGTAACGTACCACGATTGTATATCTTGCAGAGCCTTTGTATCTACTTAGTAGTATTTGGACTATTCGAATAAAATCCTTTTATTTCAATCAAATATTGTCCTAAGCCGAAGACAAGCCACGATAATTGCTACAAATCTCAGGTATCCAATATGAATCTAATCACTGTACAACGATGTCCTCGCCGTCGATTTGCAAGACCTTCGTTGAAGTTTAGTCGGCCTTTAGCATCTAAATTGACACCAATTAAAGGGGGACCTAACGAATCTTTCTAATCCGTATAATATCACCAATTAGAGCTAATTACCGCTAATTAGCTGGGGAGGGTTTTCCTGATGCAGTTTTTCTGCCTCCCGCGTCTACATCTTCTTCTTCACAACTCTTCCGTTCTCAACGTCTAATTCCTACGATGCGCTCATACGCCGCCGTCGTTGCTTTGAGGGT
>SEOQ01000610.1:0-17427 GCA_004679275.1 Dentipellis fragilis
GTTGGACGTTGGGCATGCGCACGATTTTCGATTTCCACGACGAGGACGCATACGAGGGCTGTAGTAGATACCCGGAAGAAGACACCATGAAAGATGTATAGAATGACTTCTATTCATGTGCTTGGATTGTTTGGACTTAGTCGACACCTGGGCCTGAACGTTACGTTGAATGTTGAAGTTAACGATTGAACTATCTAGATCTTATACACGGTATGTACCACGGCGGAAATGCAAACGCTGGTATTATTATTGGCCATGGTATGATGCATGATGCGGTATGCGGTATGTATGTATACAAGAAACGAACGATGTGGCCGTAATGATGCGAGGGGGCGAAGGCATATGGAGGTATATACAAAGATAGGCAGCTGCAGGTAAAGGGGAGGGAGGTAGGTAGCATGATGAACAGAATAGTGTATGCATGCATGTATACATGCGCGCATATGTAGCTTAGACTGTAGCATAGCGAGCGACAAGAACAGCAGAAAAGGGAGAAGAGGGGAGAGGGAGGAGGGGGAGAAGTACAAACGATATTTATAAACATAACTCACCCACCCGACACCCCCAACCTCCGCCAACAAACGCACCACGCACCACCTAGCTCCCCGACCCAAACCGCCCGCTCCGATCCCCCACCGCCGACAACACACTCGACATCTTCTGCATCTTCTTCACGCTCTTCCCCTGGCCATCAGCACCCCTCGCCCGCGCACCCGCACCCGCCCGCACCGTCCCCGCCCCTGTTCTCGCACCAGGTCCCGCCTTCGCGCGCCCGAGGCCAGTAACGGACGACCCAGCGCCCGCACCACCCCGCCCCGTCCCGCCATTGACGAACGACGCGCGCTCGTCCTTCGCCCACGACGCCATGCGCTCCTGGTCGCGCTTGCTCTCGAGCACGCGCGTGTGTAGTGCCTAGGGTAAAACCGCTTGTTAGTTCGCTGAAATATTGCCCTTGGAGGGGGGAGGGAGAAGAACAGGTGGGAGAAGAACAGGTGGGAGAAGGAAGGGAGGGAGACGGAAGGAAGGTGATGTAGGAAGAAAAGAGGGAAGGCACGTACAGCGTCAGGGTCAACGGACTTTGCGTTCGCATTCGCGCCGCGCCGGGCGCCGGGCACGATCTCGTGCACGCGCACACGGGACGTCGACTCATCGTCGTCTGAGGCTTCCTGCTTGTCGACCCACGATACGTCGTTCGGGTCGAGGAATTCGGCGCCCTGCAGTGTCAGGTCAGCATACACGTCCGCATCCACACGTTCGGCAGAAGGCCAGTGCCGAGAGAAGGAGAGAGATGGAGAAAGAGACAGAAAGAGAAAGACGCACCCGCTCCTCGCGCGCAACGCGCCGCATCTCCTCGCGCATCTCTGCCGCAGAGAGCTGCTTGCGCCGCCCGCCGCCCTCGTCCCCGTCCTCCGCCGCATCGCCGTCCAGCGCGCCCTCCACATCGGCACCGTCCTCGTCCTCGTCCATCGCCTGGTCCTGCTCGAGGTACGCAAAATCGGTGTCATTGTCCGCGGTGGCGCTGTGGTACGCATTGTAGAACGGGCGCGTCGCCTCGTTCTTGCCTGCACACCCGTCACACGCCGACGTTAGCACTATCCACTATGTACTACCCACTAGCCAGAGAGCGAAAACGCACCGAGGTCCTCGAGGTTGTCGCCGGCGATCCGGCGCTTCTTCGCGATACGCTGCCGGCGCGCCTTGTCGTCCTCGTCCTCCACCTCCGAATCACTGTCGTCCAGATCGACCCCATGCCTCTTGTGCCGCTTCGTGCGCAGCTTGCCCGCCGCGGCGTCCCGTGCGAGCTTCTCGTCCAGAGCGTCGTCTTTCTCTTGGTGCTCCCTGTTCCACAGCACCACCAGTAATCAGTACGAGCCCACACACACGACGCGGTGAGAGGAGGAGGACACGCACTTGAACTTCTCCTGCACCAGCTCCTCATTCATCGCGTCCTCGCTAATATGCGCATCGTCCACGAGCCCCTCAAGCGCCTTATCCTGGTCTTCATCCCCCTCCTCCTCGTCTTCATCACCCACCGCCCGCCGGCGCGGCCCAAACCCAAGCATATCGTCCTCGTCCGACTCCACCGCAGCCTCATCGACGAACTCCGAGTGGTCGAGCGGCATCTTCTGCTTCTGCTTCTGCCCGTCCTTGTCCTTCTTCGAGTGTTCCTTGCTCTTGCCGTTGCCGGCCAGCAGCACGGTAAACGCGTTCTTCTGCGGCGACGGGGGACGGCGAGCGGGACGCGTCCGGCGACGAGTGGTACCCGCCCAAACCGAGCGCACCGTCGTCGTTAATGTCGCGTCGCCGCAGGCGCTGCAGAAGCCGCTGTGACGGCGTCTCGGGCAGCCCGAGGTCGTCTGTGTCGGAGAATGCGAGCGTTCCGAGGGGCTGGCGCTGTGATGCGCTGCCTGGTTGGGATTGGGAATGGGCAACGGAGCGCTGAGTCTGAGTCTGCATGCGGAAGAAGTTGGGGTGCTGTGAGGGCGAAGGGCGGTAGACTTCTGGCGTGGAGACGTYCGGGCGGGTTTGTGTCAGGAAGCTGTGGGTAGAAAAAGGTTAATGAGTGAGAGGATGAATGGGAGGAAAGATAGGGATGACGCACCCGTCCTCGTTGATGTAGAGCTCGGGCTTCGCGGATCGGGCGGGGCGAGTGGCGGCCTCGACGACGTACTCCTGCTCCTTCTCAAAGATGAGCTCTGCCTTCTGCTTCAGCGACTCATCGACGTCGAGTGCAGGCCTGAGTTGCTGTGTGGTGAAGGTYAGCGATATGTCCTCGGTCGCGTCTTTGCGGAGGCTGTCGAAGCCCGAGATGTCCTGACGGCCGCAGGGTCAGTGGTACGTTGATGACCGAGGATTGTACAATCTACCTGGGTCGCATCGAATGCATCGGCAAGACCGCCAAATGCGATTGGCTTTGGACCTTGTGTCTGCGTCGACAGAACAATATCAGAAAAAATATTGCAGGCAACGCTTGAACGGCATTTACCTGAGTAGGACCAAACACATCCGCGAGCCCACCAAGCGCAACGGGCTTCGGGTCCTGCGACGGTGTCTGCAGCACGGCTGCAGGCACAGGCGCCGAGCCCGAAGCGAAGAACTGCGAGAACCCGCCCCCCAGCGCCGCTGGCTGCGGCGACATCGGGCCGGGCGCGGGGGCGCTCTCACTAGCGCTCTGCAGCCCGCCTTCCTCAGGCTTTCCGTCGTCCATCACGCCCTCCTCGTCCTCGAAGAACTGCGATAACCCGCGCTTGCCCTTGCCCTTTGACGCGCCGAACGACAGCAGCGGAGGCGGCAGCGGAGACTGGAGGTGCGCGAGCACATTCGCGCCCTCTTCGCGTGTGCGCTTAGACGGCGTGAAGCTGAAGGGGTCTGCTTCGATGCTAGGGCTGAGGAGTTCCTTCAGAGGCTTGCGCGGCTCGTCGTTCTCGTCACCATCCAGGTCGATGCCAATCCCGGGTGGACTCGAGGACCGCGAGTTGTCCCCGCCGAAGACCCCAGATGCTTGCCTGATCCCGAGGCTGGGGCGGGGCACCGAGCCTAAACCGTGCCGCACGACCGCCTTGTTCTCCTTGTCCTCGCCGCGGTCGAACATCCGCCCTTTCGCGTTCTCCTTGTCTGTTTCCTCGCCGAACTCGAGCTCGGCGTCGGTGGTATGTTCTGATGAGACCTGGCGCGGTGGCTGGCCGGGCGGCGGGAGGTTCTCGTTATCGTCTGCGTTTCCGCTGTCTGAGTCGGCATCCGAGTCGATGGCTTGTGGGCGGGTGGTTGAGCGGCGGTGGGCGCGAGGTCGGGGACGCGGTCGTGGGAGCTCGAGGTCCTCCTCGTCGTCTTCGTCCATGGCGTCCACCGCTGGAGTCTCGTTATCTGCCTGTTCCTGCTCATCCGCAGACTCAGCACTCGCCGAACCTCTTTCATCCTCAGCTCCCTCCGGCTTCCAGTCCTCATCCTCCGAATCGCTATCCTCGTCCGCCATCATCCGCTGCTCCTTCCTCTCCGCCACCTTCTTCGCCTGCTCTGTCCACTCATCCAGACTCTTCGGCTCCAGCACGCCCTCCTTCACTCTCCCTCCTCTCGCCATCCATTCTTCCTCCTTCTTCCTAATCTCCGCCTGACTCTGAGACGCCGCGCTCTCCAACAACACCCGGTCGATATCCGCCGCAGTGACATTCGACGCGCGCGCCTTGCCCTTGCGCTTCTCGTCGCCCATAGTGAACGCTGGCCGCGTCGCTTTGACAAGCGCAGCCATATTGAAGCGTTCCTTCTTTTCGGGCGACACAGACATGCGGGACGCCTTGGCAGGCCCGAGACTCATCTTGAGCTGCCGGCTGCGGCCTTCACTCGGCCGCGGGCGCGTGCGCCGCTCCTCGGCCTCCTCGCGCGCGACAGACTGCGGGTCCACGACGATCTCCAGCTCGTCGTCATCGTCGTCCTCTGCGTCGCCGTCCCGTGCGCCCGCACCCGCGCCCCGCTGGAACTCGCGCGCCTCAGCGTCCGCCTGCTTCAGCGCGAGCACGCGCTGCTTCATCTCTGCGAGCGCCTTCTTCCGCTCCGCGTCCTTGCGTGCCTCTTGATCCTCGCGCAAGAGGTTACTAACTGAGGGCATGTCTTCGTCGTCCGAGCTCATGTCAATGGGCAGTGCAGGCAATGCGGGGGGCGCGCTGAGCAGACCGTTCGGGCGGAAGGGAGAGGGCGTGCATGGAGGTGGAGGTGCCTGTGATACTCCTCTAGAGGGTGGAGGCGGTGTGCGCGCGGGTGGCGAGGAGAAGGACTGTATTGGGTCGGAGGACATTGATGGTGTAGGCTCTTTCGGAGCGGGCGTTACGCCGTGGCTGAGAGGCGGCTTGAGGAGGGTGCCAAAGTAAAGCGCGAAGAGAAGGCGTACCTAATTTTATCTAGGAGTGCGGAAAGAGGCCGCACTCGGGTGTGCGTGTTGATGGCAACGGGGCGGTCGGCGAGCAGGCGGGCGGTCTCCTTCTGCATGTCTTCTCTCTGCTTTTTCGGGAGGGGCTGGGGGTTATCGAGAGATGTGTTAGTGATATCGAGGAAGGATGGTACAGCTGGAGGGCGAGGGACGGACCCGTTCTTTCCTAGCTTTATCCTTGCCTTTGCGCCGCTCGGGCTGCTTGCTCGCCACACGAGACTCCTTGGCTGATGAGGCATCGATGTTCTCGTCGAACAGCAGAGGAGCAACCGTCCGCGAACGCGCCTTCCCTTTCGGCTTGACTACTGCAGGAGACATGTCGCCTTCAGATGTTGGTGGGGTAGGTGATGAGCGGCCTTTAGGTGTTGTGATAGGATGGGGAAATGGAGGCGAGGTATTAGGAGATGAGGGCGCCTTTTTGGGTGTCGGCTCGTCGTCCGAGGATTCCTCAATGACCGCACGACGGTATGCGTGGGCTGCACGCTTGGTCGCCGGGAGCGTGGATGGGGAGGAAAGCGTCGGGAGTGATGCGTGCGACGAGGACTCGGTCAGCGAGGACAGCGAGCCRCGGAAGAGGTCGTCGAGTTCTGCTGGTGGCGCTGCGGGGGAAGTAGGTACATGCTGCTGGTAGTACTTGGGGAGATCGCGATCGACGCGTGGGCCCTTTGTCTACCTTCATAGGTGAACCGGGGCCATCGGCGGCGCCTCCAGCGCGTTTTAGGTCCTCGTCCGACATTTCGTCGATTTCTGCCATAGTCTTTTTCCAACCGAAGTGGAACTTGGTAACGCCGGGCCTTGCGTCGCCCTCGTCCTCGTCGGTGTCCGCATCGCTGTCGTGACTTGCCCCTGTCAGCAGGGACGACTGCGGCACGTTGAACTCATCTGAATCTGGGACGATCTCGTCCTCAGAGCGTCCCGCCGTTGTCTTCTGTCGTGTAGAATGTGATTCTGCGCTAGTGTCGGGGTCGGGCGCAGGGGCGTTATCCCTGCGTCGGCCATAGGTGACGGGGGCGCGCCGCACGGGCGGCGGTGAAGAATTAGGTTGTGAGACGGTGGAGTCGAGCACGACGGAGGACGAGTCGGTGGCGAGCATGGCTTGGGTGCTGCCTGAGGTCGTCTCCAGCGAGTGGGACGTGGAGAAATCCCGCGTGGGCGGCCACCGTATGCTCAACAGTCACAGTGTGACGCACGCGTCTTGCGGGCGTCGCGTTCCTCGCCGCTCCTTTCCTTCCGCTCTCATCAACTACTTCGCTGGCATTAGAACTGGACGCGTTTCTACGCGTCTTTTAGTCGCTGCCAGCCTCTATTGTAAGAATTTGGTGTATTTGGGAGCTAGAACCCTCCCTAAGCGCGTCATGGCCGTGGTGTGTGTTCCTTTAGGACTTGATGAGTGTCTGATCTTGCTGACAGCTATCTTTCAGCACCCTCAAGCATGGCGAACTTCACATGACAACACAAGATGACCAAACGTCAATAGAATACGACTGGATCGATGGCTTTTCGATGTGGATAGACGCTCTCCGAGCTATACACATGACGTTTCTATCAGACAATATCGGAGTTCAAGGCATCGCCTCATATCGAGACCACCACACAGTTCAAGACTATAAGATCTCAACCTAGTCACTTCCCTCCTCGTATTTGGATGCCCGCAAACATCATGGCACCCCTCGATCAAGTCATCTTGAAGTCTGCAGGCGTTCCCGAGTCAGACTCGGCAGAGCTATTAGCTGATATTGGGGCTGGGTTCAGTGACGTGGGTTACTGTAGTCGACCCAAGTTTAGAGATACGCGATATCGCTGACCGTTCCTTTCTTCTAGTTGTGATGACATGCTTGCAGTTCCTCTTCGGATGGATGACTCCTTTCTTCGTTGCTGTGAATGATCTGAGTACGTTCCTCACCTGGTGTTCGATTCCTTTGTCTTCAACTCCCACGCAGCAAAAGAACACCCCTTCACAACTGGCATCCCACTACTGTGCATTGGGATCGTCGACTTCTTTAGACTAGCGCGCTATGTTATCACCTGCGTGTCTGAGCGGGTCTTGCGCATGCTAGGATACACGGAACGTACGTCGTGTTCTATTTTATGTTCTATAACCAGTATAAGGCTGATGTTGTTGTATTGGATGTAGTCCCTTCGACCCCGGAGTATCGCACAGACACAATCGACTCTATTATTGTCGATGAAAAGCTATCTTGCTCGCCCTTTTTCCGACTACTTCTTATGATCATCGGTCCCACGATGAGTCTCTGGGGTATCTTCGTCCTTGGCAGATATACGAATGAAGCGAGGGCTTCCGCTTCACCCTGACCCCCACATCTGGAAACAGTATGGCTTCTGACAATCATATCTCTCATCTCATCCGGCAGCTTCCGTGCGCTGGCACCTCGTGTTGTGCACCGTATACTGTTGCTTTGTGCATCCTGTTCCTTTATACATCCTTTATCTGTGTTGCATCGCATTTCTGACTCGACTCAGGCTAATACACGAGTTCTCGAAGGAGGTCTAGCTGGATGTGCGCCCGACGGAATCAGACGCACAGCCACCAACTTCTGCAATTCAGTGCAATATGTGGTTCCATTGGGCCTACACTCACACTGCACAGCTTCCCGGGTCATCGCACAGGCCTGTGGCTGACAGAAGCTCTTCCTCTAAGGCATGGCTTTTGCGGCCGTCCAAAACAGGCATCGTGTTCGGTACAATTACTGGATATAGTTCATCGAGGTGGGTGGACGTGCCCCAATCTGCCGTATCGGATCCGCCCGAATCGATCCACGAGTAACTGTGCCTCCACCAACGGAGGTTTGTTATCGACCTGTCGGACATCCTTCTTTAGACGCCAGAGTTGAATGATCCCCATATAAAGTCGGCTTTGCCGCCGAGACAGCCTCTCTGCCCCCCTCTTGGATCCCACGAGGAGATCGCCCCCGCAAACCGCTCCACGCCAATGTCGCCTTCCGCCATCCAGTCGCCCTCGCACTTTCCGCGTGCCGACCTCGTGGAATGCTCAACTCTGTCTTACAACAGCACAACCCTCCGATGTGCCGGCGTAGGTAACAGTACCAGTGTCTACTACTGCGAACCTCTCGCCGCCCATAGTGAAATTTACGACTGCCAACCCGCSGGCTTCCTGTTCGAGCTTTTCAGGGCAATTGTGGTCGGGGTTGCGAACATCATCAGCTGCTTCTTTGGAGGGTCCCTCTACGCAACTTCACCTATAAATGAATTCAGTAGGTGTTTTCTGCATTGCTAGCGCCGATACTAGGACGTCGGGTCACGATTTTGAATTGAACCTTTTACTTGCAGCAAGAACATACCCGCTGGCAACTGGCATCCCGTTACTCATGATGGGCGGACCCGACCTGCTTGCGCTCTTGTACTGGGCGCTGTCAATGATGCAGAAGACACTGCGGCCCTTCGCAAACGGACGAAATTGTAGATGATTTTCAACTTCCATTAACGCCATTTGAATACATATCTGACATCTGACGTTCCTCAGTCTACCTTACGCAGATGGTCGGAGACCGGCCTCCCGACTACTCGCTGCTCCCTCAGGGGCGTCGGGACTACCCCACTCCTACCATCCACCTCATGGTCACTCTCGCTGGCGCAACAGTAGGTGTCTGGGGGGTCTTCATCATCGGGAGATTTCTCAGCGAGTTTTGAACCGGAGGCGCTTTGTGCAGTTACGTCCCGCTTTCTCGGACTCTTCTCCGCTCGAGTATACTACGACACTGTGCTTTTGCAGCAGTGGACAATGGGCCTCCTTTACGATACTTCGGTCCCCTTGTACTACGACGTACGGGTATGGTAACCCCCATCCCCATCGAGACTCAGGTGTTGTGTACGATTCGGTGACGACTTGTTGAATAACTTGAAAATATCATTTGAATTCTAGACAAGTGTTGCTTTTACCTCCCGCGCGCGCAGCCTGGAGAAGATCTCAGTGAGTGACCCAATACGGAACAAGACGAGCGAGAGCCTAGCAACCAGTGGACTATTGTCATGAACAGATATGCAATTTGTTCGAAATTAAATCCTCGTGTCGAACAATAAGCCTCCAAAGTCGACGGATGCCACACGGACAATAGACTGGGTGCCTGATGAGGCGTCTGCAACGTACAGTAGTGCCTACTGTACTCGGAGGCACTAGATCACCCATCAGGTAGGCGCAGCTAGCAGTAGACGCTCGTGTCCTCGGAAGCTCATAATCGCTATTTAAGCTGCCATACAGACCCAAGGTAAAGTACCTCCTTGTTCTCTCCTCTAGGCCCCACGAGGAGCAGCCCTCTCCACAGCACGATGTCCTCCCCCTCCGAGCTCAGCATCGCGCGGTCCGAGTTCCTTAACTGCTCCCCGCTGTCACCGAACAACACCCTCCTGCGCTGCAGCCCGCTCTGCGCCGAAGGCTCCGCGGGCGAGATCATGATCTGCCAGCCCGTCGCGGGCACCAATGGCCAGCTGCTCAACTGCATGCCCGAGGCGGAGGTCGCGGAGGCGTGGCGCGACTTCCTCAGGGGGTTCTGGCGCGTTCCCGCGCACCTGCTCATGTGGGCCGGCGCGCTGTGGGATCTGATCAACGGGTTCAGTACGTCCCCTCTCCTGCTTTGATTCGACTCGCAGCTTGATCCTCGTTGCAGCCAAGGCGCATCCCCTGCTCACCGGCATCCCGCTGCTCGCGCTCGGCGCCATGGACCTGCTCGCGCTGGTCTACTGCGCCGCGGTGCTCCTGCAAGAAACGCTGCGGCCCTCGAGGTCCGGCCGGAACGGTACAGTACCCTTACCCTCGGCTGTATGTGCAGTGTGAATCGCATTGACTCACGTGTGGCTTCTGTTCTGCGTTTATTTCATTCCCGCAGCGTATCTGCTCCTCGTGACCGACACGAGCGTCGAACGGCCCCGCGTTCGCGCGTTCGCGGCGTACCCGCTTCCTACGATACATGCCACGATGACCGTCGYGGGCGCGGTGGTGGGAGTTTGGGGGCTGTTCATCCTCGGGAGGTGGTTTGGCAGTCTGGGTGCGTGAATGCCGCGCGATCCGGGCTATGATGAAGCTGCGTCTCTCCTTTCGTTTTGCTATTCAATCTTCAATACTCGGCCTGTCTGTATGGTCGTATCACAGAACTGTCTGGAGACTTGGTTCCCAATCTAGGTATGGGGCAGGCGGCGGGCCAGAGAAACGTCGGTTGGTCGCACCCACCATATCATGATCACATAGTTTCTCAGAAATTTATGGTTGCATTTGGAAACATAAGTCAGATGTATTGGCGTGTATACTTGTCCTACTGTTGAATTCTTTCTTTGAACGCCTGTTTTTTTGACGCTGCCGAGGTCGCGACCTATCTGGTCCGGGAGAACGAAAGTCAGGCGACAGGTCTGCGGTTCAACCGTGGAGAGTCGCACAGACCCAGACGAAAATCGCTTACTTGGAAGCGATGTTCGCTACGGCTGTTCGACTGATGGGAGCGGGTTCTGTGATGCACGACAAAGTCAGTCTCGAGAGGCTTGCACGACATTTTACCCGCGGAAAGTTTTAAGAGACATACCAACGCAGGCTAAGAGAAGAAAACGAGCGAGCGGGACCTCGCTGTGAAGCTTCTCGAGGTCCGTCCTGAACGGCTTGGGCATGCCGTCCGGTCCCCACAACGCATCACGCAGCACGGGACACGTCCAGGCGTCCGATCTGTCCTTCCTGCATTTGAATGGAGACTTTGGAAATAAATATTTGCGCATGGTGTCCTGCAGAAAATCTGCGGTCAGGGGGCGTAAGATTGCTGGGTCTGCATTCTTGAGTTCAGCAATTTCTTCCTGACAACTATCCGGCAACGACAGCAACCAGGCCTCGACTACACGTCCATCCTCCTCTGAAAGTATGGCAGGGGATGGCATGGTGCTGCCTCTGCAGAGAAGAAAGAGAGATAGGGAGAACACAGGAGACCACAGTCGCTAGGAGGAGTTGAGTCGTTGGCGAGCTTGGACTGAGACGATGACACGTGAAATCCGCATCGAGCGAGGAATGACGTATGCGGACTCTCCGTGGTGCGCATGCTCGACAATATGTGCGTCTGCAAGCTGTAAGTATTTTTCACCTTCATCAAACGGAAAAGACTCGTTCTACTCTGACTCTAAGTGCGTAAAAGTTGTGCGATAAGTAGAGCACCTAGAACAGTCACATGACGTCTGCCTGATCTGAATGAGCTTGGTCGACTGCGTCGGACGCGTATGGACGTACCGGGGACCCCCACTCCTGAGCCTGATTCCCCACAACCGTTCACCTTTCAGTCGTTTCTTAAAAGTCCCGGATCCGATAACAGTTCCCGCACATCAGGAGCGCTGTTCTCACCGCTCAGCATCCCAGACCGCCATCGCGCGTACGCTGCGTACCGCCCGCTCCTAACAACACACGCCACGATGACTGTCGTGGGTGCGGTGATGGGGCTCTGGGGGGTGTTTATCCTCGGGAGGTGGTTTGGCAGTCTGGAGGTGTGAATCCCACGAGATCCAGATGGTGCCAGTGCCTGCGCAGCTGCGTCTATCTTTTACCTTTGTTCTTCTACAGTGGACAGCGGCCTTACGATAGGTCCCTTCGTACGACTCGTCCGGAATCCGATCCTCATTTTGATCCTGTAAAATACATTATAAAAACAGACATGCACTTGTGATACATTTTTGGCCTCCTTCTAGAGTTGTCAGTGGCCTCCGTAAAAAAGAGATAGAAGAACATCGAGATCCATCCGGTAAATATCTTCCAGCTGCAGCTTTCCAGGGTCATAAATCAAATAAGGTTAGACTTCCTGTTCTTTTTATCTTTATCTTCGTCGCGTCGTGGTCTTCATCTCCGTTATCTATATCCTCGAGCTGCTGATGGTCGAGGTCGCACTTGGCGATGCCGCACTTGCACTTGCAGACGCCGTACTCGTTGAGGTCGAATTCGACTTGGAATGCACGACCTGCGCGGTGACATACTGGCTCCACGCGGACTGCAGGCAGGAGCACGAACGACTGGCCCTCGGGACTMGAGCCGCCGGACGGCGTGGGCGTGTTGAATGTGATGGGGTCGACGGTGCCCTGCAGCCAGCCCCACTGGTCGACGCTGCCGCGGACGAGCGAGAGCGCGCGGTAGGCGGCGTTGAYGTGCGACGTGTCGTTGGTGAGCGYGGCCATGCGGAAGGTGACGGAGGCGAGGAGGGCGGTGGAGGAGGTGTCGGCGAAGGAGGCGGGGTCGTCGAGCGTGTTGAAGAGCGTGCCGTTGGCTTTCTGTAGAGGGAGGTGAGGATTTGGATGGGATGGATGAGGGATGGCTTACTTGGTTGGCCCAGGTGCCGTTCAGAATCTCATTGATCCAGTTCGTGAGGTTGTGCTGCTGGCCATGCATGGAGCTGGACGCATCGGACTTCTTGATCGTTTCCAGGACACGCAGCATTCCTGCAGCGGCCCAGCCATTGCCTGCGTGGATTATATGAGTATCAGCACACGCCGCCGGCAAAGCACTACGCACCGGTCCCCCAGTGACTGGGATCCTCCCATGCACCAAGCGCAACATGCCGCCACAGGCTCGCGTTGGAGTCGAAGAGCGCGTCCCTGTAGAGACTGCACTGGTCATACGCGTCCTGCAGCATCTTCTGGCCATCAGCGCCGCCCTGAAGCGCGCCGAAATACGCCATGAAGGGCGGCGCCATATACACAAAGTCCGCCCTAGAGTGAAAATTTTCAGCCATGGCGAAAGCGCGGTGCCAGCGCTATGGCAGGAAAAGGACGCACCATAGCGAAACCTGGTCTGCGCGGTGCGAGATCGCGCCCGTGTCGGAGCGAGGCGCCTGGTCGCGCAGGTAGGTGAGCTGGCCCCACGCTGCGTCCGAAAAGCTTGTGTCGTTGAGATCGAGACGTGTCCAGTTGGCGAAGAGCACGGCGTTGCCTATGCCTGGCGTGGAGCAATGGTCAACATCGTAGTAGGGTATATACTAGATTTAGATACGCACTGGCAGGGTCACCCACTGCTCCGTCTCCCGCGACCAACGGCAGCGAATCGCGTGGCTTGGATGCGACCACGCTGTGAATACCGAGAGTGATCAGTCGACAAAACCTCGAGGTTGCCGGCAGCATGCTTACCTTTGTGCAATCCCAATGACGTCGGACGCGTTGTTCACTGCAGTGAGGCGCTCGGGTGGGGGAACCGCATGCGGACTAAAGATGGTAATGGAGGGCCAGGAAAGCTCGGTGAGGGCCTCGGCAAGAGTGCCTAGCTCCCAGCTGTGCGCGAAAGGCGTGTCAGAACATGAGGGTGAACATTGTGAAGCATGCGGCGCGCGGCGCGACTGCGGTCCCGAAACCAGAAACACGCGTGCGCCAGTGCGCCTACTGCAGATGTCGACGTACCTGGCGGTGGAAACGTTCTGCGCGTTCGCGCGTATCATGTCGACCTGCTTGTCATCGAAGCCGCCTTCTTGATCTGCGCGGAGCACGGGGTATGCGAAGGTGGTGCGGAAGAAGAGGCATGCGGAGGCGAGGAGTGTCGGTGTCGTGCGGAGGTACATCGTGCCGTCGTCGGTCTACAGCCTTAATGAGGGCACTCACAGTGTCGATGGGCACACGTTGAGGACAGGCGGGAGGACAGGCGGGAAGGTAAGCCTGCGGCTCCACAAAGGAGGGATTGGGATTATATAGCCTCGCAGCGTGGTCATGGTCGTCACGGTGCACCTCTATCCCCGCGGGACAGCATGGCCGATATATATCTGCCAAGGGGCAAAGACGAGCTCGGGGCGATGCCTGATGGAAGAGCGAGGAACTTGCTGCCACGACCCACGGTGCGCACGCTGGCAAGGCCGGAAGGACGGTGGGTACTCGGTTCCTCTTTCGTCAGCGGGCCCGCAGCTCATGCGCCCGTGCCCTGCGGCCTGTCGGATCCCACGTTGTCGCTCTTCTGGCGGGTGTGGGTTCGTGTACGGCAGGCAGACTTGGCGGCGGAGGCAGAAGGGGGTGCCACCACTGGCGCGCGCATGTCGCGGTGCGGAAGAAAACAGAGGCAGTATCCCGATGGTAGATGCGAGATGCCATCGGGCATGCGCAGCTGAACGACGATGCTACTAGTTGCTGCCTCCCATCCCACTCAGATTGGAAATTCTCGTTTCTCGACAACGCCTCTGCGAGCCTCCAGTGCACCTCTGCATCACGATCGCCGAAATTTATCCAACAAAGATGCTCCTCGAAACACTTTGGTAAATACACATATCGCCGGGGCTCCCATTCCATCAGATCTCTCAGGCCGACAAACACCATAGGGAGCAACGTGGAGCATAGCCTGATATTTGAACAAGTAGCTCAAGATATATACCCAGGGCTGTTCTCTGAGATCGGCACGGGCCTGCAGGGTACTGGGCAAGGCAGTGAAGAGACGGTTCTTCTGTCGCAAGCGCGGCGGCAGCGGCGCCGCGATGAGCAAAGGGATGGGCTGGTCTGGACGATGCGCGAACGTTCGGACAGCAAGGGCTTCTTGAGGCACAAGGCCGCACATCGGAGCAGGTATGAAAACATACCTGTCGGGGCACGGTGGTCACACATGGCAGGTAGGCACGGTCCAGAAAAGAGCAGCAAGAGCTGGAATGACGATCTAATTTAGCGAATATGCAGATCTGACATGGCGGCCGCGCAGACTGCGCAATTATCACCGAGCGTCTGCTATATGAACCAGAGGATGACACAGGGCCTATAGTGGTGGTGCTAGAACGCGACGTTCCAGAAAAAGCGCGCACGTTCGAGAGCTTACACGACGCCTTGTCGACGCCGAAGTGTAAGGAACAGCACGGCCCACCGAGCGACGAGAGGTAGGAGTGATATAGTACCGCACATAATGGCGCAGGGCGACGTTCCATGAAAGGTGTCAAGATACTACAGGACGAGTGGCCGAGCAAAGTTATGCCTCACAGAGGTTCCACCTATATCCTGAGGGTTAGGCCGGCAATGAGCTAATAGTCGGGGAGACTATATACGTACGAGCAACACCTGCACGGGAATGCATCCCCGAGCCTGAGAGCAATGTCGAGACCAACGTTCGAAGATGCACCATAGAGCCTGCAATCACCGCTCGCAACGGAGTAAGGCAGGAGAAGCATGAAGGCCCGCTGCCAAATGTCGCCCGGTCCACACAGACTCCCTCCGAAGGCGGCAGCAAAGCGTATCATTCAGGCCATGATAGCGCACGCCTTGCAATTGCAGTACTCCCAGCGGCATATCTATGGCTCCAACCTGTCAAGGGATTCTCGGCAGCTGCTGAACTTGCGTACTGTGACATAAAATTAGTCAAGGGCGTGAAGATAGTCAGAGGGCTTTGCAATGACTGGTGAAATGAGAACCACAATATTATTCTCGATGTGTGCACCCACGTCATTTAGGTTGTGGATGAGGAGACTTGCTGCAACTGCGAGGTAGATGTTCGCCGAGTCTTTGGTACAGCGGTGTCGGCATGTGCCGAGACGTAAATATTGTGCCCCGTGAAAATGTGAAGTCCAAAAGAGGAAGGTACTATACAGTTCTCTCAGCCACCGCCACCCGATTTCTGGTACTCGACACTCAGGCAGGCAAGCACCCTATCGACCACCGCAAGATTTCTCAAGATGAGGTGAGTACCTTTGTCCGTCGCGCAGACCGAAGTATCTGACTGTCTTGTGTTACAGTCACCGTAAGGTCTGTAATGGTTATTTCTGTGCTGCCAAAGGAAACCACTGAAGCGAGGCGTCGATTCGTCTAGTACGAAGCGCCCCGCCATGGCTCCCTTGGCTTCCTTCCCCGCAAGCGTGCCGCCCGCCACCGCGGTAAGGTCAAGTCCTTCCCCAGGGTATGTGAATTTCAAGAACTTCCGACGAGAATTGCAAGTTTGACGAGTGTTTGCTTGTAGGATGACCCCAAGAAGCCCGTGCACTTGACTGCTGTCATGGGTTACAAGGCCGGTATGACCCACGTTGTCCGCGACCTTGACCGTCCAGGTTCCAGTGCGTTGACCGGAAATTTCGAGAGCGAGAGCTGCGTCTGATCAGTTTTTGCAGAGATGCACAAGCGTGAGGTTGTCGAGGCGGTCACCGTCATTGAGACCCCTCCCCTCATCGTCGTCGGTGTTGTCGGCTACGTCGAGACTCCCCGCGGCCTCCGCTCGCTTACCACTGTCTGGGCTTCCCATCTTTCGGACGAGCTCAAGCGCCGGTTCTACAAGAACTGGTACCGCTCCAAGAAGAAGGCCTTCACCCGCTACGCCAAGAAGCACGCCGAGGACGGCGGCAAGTCGATCTCACGCGAGCTCGAGCGCATCCGCAAGTACTGCACTGTCGTCCGTGTCCTCGCCCACACCCAGATCCGCAAGACTGGTCTCGCGCAGAAGAAGGCGCATCTCATGGAGATCCAGGTCAACGGCGGCAGCGTCGCGGACAAGGTCGAGTTTGCGCAGGGCATGTTCGAGAAGCCTGTCGAGGTCAGCACCGTGTTCGAGCAGGACGAGGTGATCGATGTTATTGCGGTGACCAAGGGTCACGGTTTCGAGGGTGTGACCCACAGGTGGGGCACCAAGAAGCTTCCTCGCAAGACGCACAAGGGTCTCCGCAAGGTCGCTTGTATCGGTGCATGGCATCCTTCGAAGGTCATGTTCTCCGTCGCGCGTGCCGGTCAAAGTGAGTATTGAATACCTCGAGTTGTCTTTTCCGGATTCTGACTTAGCTGCTCCTTTGAAAAGACGGTTACCATCACCGCACGGAGCTCAACAAGAAGATCTACCGCATTGGTCTCGGCTCCGATGACGCAAACGCGTCGACCGAGTCTGACGTTACCAAGAAGGCGATCACCCCCATGGGTGGCTTCCCTCACTACGGTATCGTCAAGAACGACTACCTCATGCTCAAGGGCTCCATCCCCGGTACCAAGAAGCGTGTCATCACCCTCCGCAAGTCGCTCATGGTGCACACTTCTCGCCGGGATCTCGAGAAGGTCCAGCTCAAGTTCATCGACACCTCGTCGAAGTTCGGTGTACGTACTCACCTTGCGATCGACCTGGAACGTGTCGCTGATCTTACTTTGTTCTGCAGCACGGCGCCTTCCAGACCCACGAGGAGAAAAATGCCTTCCTGGGCACGCTCAAGCAGTGATCTGCTTTGCACACTTTTACGACTACCATTACTTAGGCATATATGTTTTTCTACTGTCGTGCGACCCCCATGCTATGCTTAGTGCTGCCCAATGCCATCAGTCTTTGCATGTACCCTTGAGCGAGAAATGAGTGAGCAGAGCGCGGCACGGAGAGCCAATGGGAGCGCAGGGAGGCGTAATTTGAGCGTGAGAACGGGTGGGCCGACGCGCGAGCCTCGAAAAGAAAGCGAGCGAGTGCCAGTGATTCTACAGTTCGCGACTCTGGTGAGCTGCGCATGTCTCTGCCCTCCTCCGCTCTCTGACCCGTCTTCAACCTCTAGCTTAATTTCGACAAGCGACGTCCCGCGCCGCTCATCCATCTCGCCTGGTTCTGAATG
>SEOQ01000611.1:3042-17420 GCA_004679275.1 Dentipellis fragilis
GNNGNANNTNNNGANNGNGCCTTGGAGACNTNGCNGNGTNTNTCTGCAGAATTCGCATCGGGCGGACCCATAGCATCGCTCCCGAAAGAAGCACGAGCCCGCGCGTGGATGGAGCCAACAAATGACAAAAATGAAGGCAATCTAGGTGCTTACCATGTCAACCAATGCAGAAATCCCAGCATTACTCAGCACCAATATAATGCCCGCATGTCTTTCAAGAGGAACAAGACCTTGGCATACATTCGTAACATCTTGCGGCCCGTCGACCGACGTTTTCCTACGCAAGAAGGCTCGAAAGGTTGACGCAAGTCGTCTCGAGGCAGAACGGAAGCAGAAACAGACTCACCATGACCAACAGCTCATGCGCGAGAAACGGCAGAAGGAAGCTGTCCGACGCGCAAAGAAGGCTGCCGCCGATGCAGTGTTAGCGTCTGTTCAGCCGTGCTTGGATGTCAATAGTATCCGGGAGGGTAAATGGACTGTGGCAGAACTCAACCTCCAGCTCCGTTGGCATAGGCAGCATGATCCGAAAATCAAGATCGGCGGGGTGAAGCGGCAGAAGTTGGAGGCATTGCTGCAGGCTGTCGAGCGATTCAACGAAGGACAAGGTGTCGACGTCGAAACGAAAGACACCGACGCCGTGATGGAACCCGTCACCGTGACTGATCCTTACGATTCCGATGATCCCGATGAATGCTGAATTCTTCTGGGAAATTCTCCCATATGCCATAGAACTACGTAGCACAGAATGTTTTATATTTGCAGTACATATGATAATTGCTATATTCTAGAATCGAATGCACGACCTCAAGTTGGTGTGCCGCGTTTGAGCGCGTCTAGAGTCGGAAATACATTATGTAATCTCACAGATTGCGAATCGTGTGTGCCACTCCCCACTGGCAGGGTCTCTAACCTCACTTTCTTCGAGTCGGAACCCAGCATATTCTCTTATCTTCATGCCCCAAATGAAGACCAAGGGATAGTATTATTATTATCCTGTATTCATCTTCGACTTTTGACACCACCAACCATCACTTATCATCTCCTACAGAGGCGTGCGAAAATAATGCACGGACACGATATTGCATACCACACTTCAACGGCTACATTCTCTGGCTTGCTTGGCTGGACATTATTGAACATTATATCACACACTACGTAGACAGAAAAAAATCAATTGAAAATGTGCAAAATCTGAGGGAGAAATCACAAAAGTATCAAAAATGGGTTCTGTTCCAACTACGTCTGTCAACAAAATAACCCCCTGTACATTTTAATATCCACCAGAGACAGACATGTAAATCAGTATTTGGTATATCCCCCCTTGGCCTCCAGTACAGCTTCGACCCGCCTTGGCATTGATTCATATAAGTGACGAATTGCTTGCACATCCAACTTTGCCCATTCCTCCTGCAAAACCTTCCATAGCTCCTCCAATGATGAAGGACGATGCTCCCGGTGGTGTACAGCACGATCCAGCATCTCCCATGCATGTTCAATGATATTCATATCTGGAGAGGAAGGAGCCCATGGGAGCAACTTGATACATTTCTGCTTGAACCATTTCTGCGCAAGTCGGGAAGTGTGTTTCGAATCAAGATCTTGAGCAAGGACAATGGATGAGGGCTTCCGTTTTTGATCATGAGCAGTTCCTAGGAGGGAGTCGGAAAGGATAGATGTGTATTGGAGAGCATTCATCTTCCCCTCCACCCGATGAAGTCGCCCCGGTCCTTTCCATGTCAAAACTCCCCAGACCATCAAAGAACCACCCCCATGCTTCACCACAGGCTTGACATTCCTGGGTTCCAGCTCCTCCCCTGGCCTCCTGCGGCAGTACATTCTCCCATCGGAGCCAAAAAGGTTGAACTTTGACTCATCTGCAAACCAGACACGCTTCCATTTCGACACCTTCCATCCGATGAAACCCTCAGCCCACTTCCTTCGCTTGTACCTATGCATTTTGATGAGCAACGGCTTTGAGTGATGTACACGGCCAAAGAGGCGATGCCAAATAAGCATATGACGAATTGTTGTTGGGTGAAGATCCATGAACAACTGTCGCTGGAGGTCGGTTGCATCGCTTGCCCTGCCACTGGTGATGTACCGGACAGCTCTACGCTCCAATCTGGGGGAAATTGAGCTGGGTCGACCACTTCTCGGGACTTCAAGATAGAAGTCGGGGTTGGGGCCTTGCTCCAGAAGCTTCTTGTGTGCACGAGACACCGTACTTCGATTGAGGTCGAGGGCATGAGCAGTCTCGGTGATAGACTTGCCCTCTTTCTCGACCATGGTCCAAACTCGGGCCTTCTTGGTTGGTGTCATTACTGTCATGGTGCTGAAATGTAAGGAGGGAGGCGTGGGGATGTCCGAGATGATGTTGGATGCGGAAAGAGAGCGTCGTCGTCAGTCGTCAAGGAAGGCGCGTTGACGNGTCNCGCGANNNNCNATCGGATCATGTGACCGTGATCACCCGCGAAGTGTTCATGCATGATTTCTCCCCTCATTTCTGCACATTTTCCATCCATTCTTTTTTCATCCATAATGTATAAATTGTAAGGAACAAATTTTGTTAGGAGTGCTACTCAAAATATGTTAAGCTCGAAGTACTACATGAGAAACTACGTCGTGTGGCACGGGCGTGCATTATTTTCGCACGCCTCTGTAGGTTGAAGAATGAACCAACGTTTTTCTACATCAAGTTAGACGAAGTAGATTACGAGAACGGTCCGGTAGCAATCACTTCTAACGTTATAGCATCTAGACTAGGTTTCTCTGCTCTATTGCATGAATCACAACCGGAGAAGTGTACTCGAGTACAAATTACATAGGGTATGGGTATGTGTTGCTGTAGGGCTTCACGAATCATGCGTGAGGTGCGACACAACCAGGAGACTGTTCACAAGAACTCCTTAATCCGACCGATTCCTCTGCTCTTTTCCACGAAGCCGGCTTCTTCGGTCTCTTCCAATGAAGGTATCCCCTACACAGACATAGATTAGCCAGACATAGCAAGTGCAGAGCAACAAAACGTACCGTTGTGAAGTCTAGTTGCGAAAGTGGAAGCTATGAAGTGGCAATGTTAGAATCGAATGCACTTGTGTCCCTGCACGACCCACCATCTTGGTCCTCTTGAAGATCTTCCAGCCGACATATAGTGCGGCGTAGATGGGCAGATTGATGTCTATATCAACCACGTCAGCCCGGGGTATATCCACAAGTTTAGGGATGATGTCTTACACGAGGCGACGAAGTCCGACCCATTGAAGTTCCAGAATACTGACATCCCGCTGACGAGAATGAAGAAGACGGACCTGCGCACAGCGATGAATTCACAACGATAGGCAACACAGCAGGACTTCGAGTAACGCTTACCAGAATATAGTCCACATAGCGGCATAGGGTTGCAATTTGGACCGATATACGCCGTGGGCAAGCTCACGATCGATGCCCTGAGCTTTGAGACCGTAGTCTGATGACGATGTCAGAGATGATATGAGTTGGTTATCACACCCCGAAAGACACTGTGACACTGACAAAAGCGCAAATAAGTGACTCCAATCATGAGCCAGCTGGAGAGCCCGTTAGTCCGAGTCGATGCAATTCAAAATCAAACGCTGGACATACTTCAACAAGCTCCCGACGGTGCCTAGACGTGGATATAAGTCAGCTGCCAGCATGTAGATACAGATAACCTCATGACACGCACTCAAGCTCACAAACCAGCTGTTAAAGGTGTGTCAATACGACATCTCAATGCGCAGCTGAGCGAACGAACGTACTTGAAGACCGTCCCAGCCGTGTTATTCACATTAAGGAAGGCAAGAAACGCGAATAGGCCCTGGAATCTAGCTCTGAGTATTGGGAAACGCCAGTGGGTACTCCTACAGACTGACCGTGGTCAAGATGGATATGAGCGGCACACCAGACGCCGTCACTCGGCTGAACACCCGAGGCGCCTGCCCATGTAACGCCAGGGCGTAAAGCAGTCGTGATGATGAGAAGAGCATTCCGTTGGCGGAAGAGAAAGCGCTGGTCGTGACGACAGCATTGATGATGTGGGGCAAAACTGGAAATCGGGTTATGATTGAGCGGGGTGAACTTAGACGCGACGACGTACCCTTGACGCCCGCTCTGTTGAAGGCGATAACGAACGGCGACTGAGCGGCGTTCGATGTCTTTCTGTGATGTGCCAAGCTATCAGCAGTGTAGGCTTCTATCTACAGCACTATACTCACTTCAGCAGGTCAGGGTCATTGGAAGGCACAAGCATTCCGATGATCAGGGAAGTGAGGATCTGGTTAAACCATCTGTGAATAAATTTGGTTCAAATGACCGAACAGACGCACGTAGCACAATGTTATGCGGAAGAACACTGTCCGCATGGCGGTGATCATGTTCTTCCTTGGGTTTCGCGTCTCGGCGGCGGCACTAGGACCGATCAGACAGAGAAATGGAAGAACAGATCGAGAAAACCTACACCGTGACTATCTCCATTCCAACCATGGAGAAAGCCGCCGGGGTGATGGCCAAAAGTAGTCCTATCCAGCGTCCCCGAGCCCCAGGTGCAAGAGCTGGGTGTCGCATAAGAAGCGTGCCCGTGTAGATGTTGCCGAGAATTCTGGACTCACAGGACACCATAGCTCCAGGGTTGTGCCAAAACTACTTGACATTGAGCGTATGAACCGAGCTGGAATTTTTTTATGACAAACCTCGAAACCATGGCTGAAACAACGTTAAGCAAGGCACGAGCAGGAAAGCGAAGTGGGTGCATACCGCTGATGATCAGGTCCTCCGCCGAGATTTACCGCGAGGCCACCAATGACCTATACATGAATATGAGTTCCCTGAGTCAGGCGAATGAATGGTGATCCTCACTAATCCGGCAACAAGCATGACTAAAGTCACAATTTACAAAGAACGTCAGAACCAAGAGCGCAAAATAATAATATATAACTCACGTTTGAGCGTTGAGAACACGACCTCCGCTATTCATGAACCGATGAAGTCAATACATGCTGCTCCAGCCTAATGTGCGACGCACTGTTCCCGAATGCCCTGAGCCAAATCAATCAGCATGAGAAAAACCTGGTCAAGTGGAGCACGGACCTTGCGCCGAACGCATTCACGCAATAGACTAACACGATGAAAACCGCGATGTATATTCCCGTGTGGTCAGGCTGCTGTAAGCATTAATTCAGATCCATAAGCATGCGTAACTGAAACTGACGTTTTTATCCCAGAACCCGATCAGCACTGCGCCAGCTGTTATCTCTGCCGGGAGGGTAATGGCGCAGGTCTAATAGAATTGAGATGATGAATAAAATCGAAGATGATAGACGCACGTACGTAGAAGTAATTCTGACAGGATCAAGCGATGTAAATTTAGCACCTGACGACAAAGACACGCGCTTACCCATCCGACCTGAGGTACCAAATCAGCATGACAATGGGTCCTCGCGAGCTGGGGAGACGTCACTCACAGCGAAACCAAGGGCATGATCTACCCAACGAGCAGCTGATGATTCGCGGGTGGTTGGGATGCAACTCATGGATGATTATATGCTGGTAGTAACTCACCGTAATGGGAGAATGTCCCAGACACAGGTGCGAAGGCGCACATCTCAGAGATAGATGCTAGAGACCTGAGAGATTCTCTCGGCGTATCAGTTACCAGAGCGAAACATGGACTGTTTGAGGACTTGCGTGAATGCAACAGTGCCAACATGGATGAATACTAAAAGTACGCCCAGGGGGCCGGTGACAGCCAGGATCTGTCCGAGACCGAGGAACAGGCCCGTGCCAACGACACTTGCAATCTAGAATGAAAGACATTGTTGTTTCAAAAATTCGACACCTCGGCCACAAGCTATCGGGCTCACTGCAAACCTTCGACATGGTCATTAGAAGCCCCAGAAGTAGACGTATGCGAGGACTTACATTTGGATATGTCGCCCGCTCAACCTTCGTTGCACTCTGTCATGCTGCGCGTCATAGAACCCAAGGACCTCTGGTAGTGGAGAGCCAGCATCTATGCTGCCTGCACGATCTGCTTCGACGTCACCTGCGTGGTCGAGCTCGCTCTTTGTGGACATGGCGACTTCGTGGATGAAAGACGCTGCGTCTAACGGAGCAGAGCGCAGGAAATGGCGAGAGTCCGAGCAGATAGTGGCCACAGAAAGAGATGAACAGCGTCAATAGTTTTTCTCGTCATCCATGTATAAACCTGTGAGCCACCATCAAACCTTCCAGTTTCAGGTGGTGTCAGGGCAGGCCGATGGCGGCATCCTCGGGGTGATCCCGAAAGAAGTCAAAGAATCCAGGTATCGCAGGTTCTCCAGGGCTCTCCAAGCCGCAACGCGGATCTTGTGATCTTCTCCGACGTTGTTGGCTCGTATTTTCTGCCGCTCGAGCCATGCGTGGTGCTCGATCAGGATTGACATAGCCAATTAGTTGGTTTGAACGTCCTCCAAAAACAGGTGGAAAAGCTGGAAGTGTACTAGAAGTGAGCGCTAGTGAGCCTTAGTGAGCCCGATTATACTCTAGGAAATGATCATTGTTTCCGGGCCGCGGCCGCGCGGAGTTTGCCGCGTTCTCAAGCGCTCAGGCTCGCAGACAGACGCTCAGACTCGTAAATTGCGCAACGTAAACATACATGACAGAAACAACATCATAACAAATCGCTCGCCGACATCCTATCACAACAAGCAAGCGATCCTTCGTTTCTCATAGGCAACAAGATTAACGGGAGTACTGCGGATAGTCGACCCGAGGTAGAGACGGTGAGACCGTGTTATCCAGGGCATTATCGACGGCTCCCATAAGAATTTTTATGAGGGTCTCGGTTCTGAACAGCGGGTCGTTAGGATTGAAGACGGTAGTGTCCACAATGTCCTACATCCAAGCGTCAACGTTAGACCAGGTGATGAGCGTCAAAGGCCGTTACGCACCCGGATCCCATGCATGTGCTCCAGGCCGTCGTCAAGCTCTTGAAGCGCTTCCGTGGCCCCTGGATCATCGCCGATCTGAACAAATTGAATGCCAAGCTGGCGCAGAGGCACGCCACTGAGATCCAACCGCCTCGCAGTCTCGATGATGACTTGCTTCGGGTCGTCGGCTGGGTAAAAAAGTCTTTGAATATCAGATCAAAGCACGACAAGGACGGAGGCTTACTAGGCACGCCATCTGTGATCACCACAATGCTGATCGGCTTGTGTCCAAGTCTTCGGTCCTCCAGTTTGGGGACGTAAATGCCAAGGACATCTTCCAGCTTCTTCCCAGTGGGAGTTTGACCTAACAAGCCGCCTTCATCTCAGTATCACGCACTGCGTCAAATCAGGGAATAAAGGTACCTTCAGGCATCACGAGGTCGAAGAGAGATCGGACAGCGTTTCGGTCCTGGAAAGACGAAATTATTTTTAATGTCAACTGTTAGATCGAGCAGCTTACCCGGATCTCAAAGCGGAAGCGTGAATCGTTCAGGAAGAAGATATCCAGTCCGTCTGTACCCATTTTCCCGGAGACTTCAGCGACGCCAGCCAGAGCCTCGCGCGCATCATTCCATGCTTGACCAGCCATCTACTCAACAATTGGCAACTGTCGTATCGTAAAGCGCACAAAAGTATATCTACTACTCACCGACATGGAATCGTCAACGATGACGACGGTCTTGATCAAGCTAAGACGATATTGAGTTGAAATGACTGAAGTACGAAAGGTTGTTGCGCACTTGAGACGCTGCAAGCCGGTTGGCTGAGCGGCCTGGAGCTCAGCACCAGCCTCCAAGGACCTGTTGCCAGTGGTATTGCCAGTGATTACCAGTGACTCTTGGAATGTCCAACGGACAGGTGTGAGGGCTTCGACGAGCACCTCATAACTCGAAACCTGGACGTCGCTCGGTGAGTACGGAGAATTCAAGACGGGCGATGAATCTCACATCAATCTCGCGACCATTGTAGGGTATGGCCGCACCGAGCCTCAAGTGTCGTCCAGCCTTGCCGGGCTCTGCATTATGATTAGGTCAAAGGAATGCTGTTCATTCAAGAACAGCGAACATACGCATGCAACCCTAGATGGTCCAACCCGGGGTAAGTAATCTGCAAGCTTCAACCCATCGTTTGAAATTACCTCGTAGAAAGAGCGTGCAATGTACAGAGGACGACCACGATCATCGCCGGCAACTATAGCGTTGGGAGGGATATCGTTGCCTTCTACAAATACCTGCAGGGAAATTGTGAATTTGAAGACATAGACAGACGCAACTGACGAACCCAGGCAACAGGAGAAGGATAACCGTTCTTCTTGAAATCCGATGTCGCCTCCTTGGCCTGGATAGTCCACTGGAGAAATGTTCTAGGCGTCTTCGACACCGGCGCGGCGGGCATCGGAGGCACTGGGGCAGGGCTACGAGGGCTCATATAAGCCACCTCGGGGGCGGCTGGTTCTAATGGCGCACCAAGAACGGCCAGGGGAGCACGGGAGTTCTGGTTCGACGGCGGATAGAGGTCATTTTTGGGATAGATACTTGGGTTGGCGCCGGAGTACATCGAGGAGCTATAGGGAGACATGTACTGAGGCGAGTTGCGGTAAGCCATGGTGAGATAGATCCGCGACAGACTTGCCATGCAGTGAGGCAAGCCTGTCCTTTTATTCGTCGCAAGAATCGCATAGTTGAATTGGATTACCTATATCTGTCCATCATCCAGCTCCGTTCACTATCAGTGAATGGATGGTGGGGTCAAGTCATAAACACGGGGATGAACGGTAGCAGTTGGTCAGGAGGTAGGTTCAGGTCTTGCTATGCGCCGTGATGAGGAGGATATGCAGCTGAATTAGGCAATGATCGAGTGTTTGCAACATTCGTGAGGCTGACAGCTCCATGGAACCTATCCCGAAGGTCGTGAACGTGTCGTGCAATGGCACTTGTTCCGGCCTCGAGGAGAGCGTGTGTGCAAGGGCGCCGTACACGATGCACAACGCATAGTGCCATAAGCCCAACGTATTTGCCTCAACTGAAGCAAAACTTGAAACCCTACACGAACAGACTTACGGAGCTTCGCATAAAGCAGCATGAAGAGACCTTCAAAATTCGACATGGACTCACCGGACTCGGACACCATCTGGATCCCCACAGTTTCAAACTTTCGAGCTTCAACTGACAGTTGGGTCCGCAGATAAGCTAGCTAGCCTTCAATCGAACGTGTCATGCATGAGATATGAACGGTGTTCCTTCACAGGAACTACGTATACCGGAAGTTCTTCTACCGTTCTCCTATCCTGGTCAATCGCGAACCAGAGATGATCATGAAAACCTCGTGTCAAGTCGTTAGACGCCACATAGAGACGTGCCAGTGGTGCGCTGAACTTCGTACCTACCAGTCGTCAACGGTAGTCTTGAGCAAACGAGCTCGATTTTTTCTGCAGCGTGTCAGATATAGCCAAGAGCGAACAACAGAGAGCACAGGGACGGAGACGATAGCAAGGCCAAGAATTCAAAGTAATAGGGAGTCTTTGGAGAATCTCGCTCAAGGAAGAACTTGGCACGACAAAGTCGCGCGGAGGCGGCGCTCACAACGAGTTGGAATTGACTTAAAACACCGATACACAAGATGTTGGTTATCGGAACTGCAAGATCTGGTGATCGTAAAGACAAGAGAAATGCTGAATTTATTAGATGATACACGATGCCCAATGAGTTGAGTCCTTCAAGTTCTACCCTGCGTCTACAATTACTTTAATTCTACACGTCTACGATGACCACGTATCCACACTAGCATGCTGAGGGGGTATAGACCATGACGCTGGAAGCTTACTGCAATGCACCGACGCTCTTCCAATAGCCAACATACTCCACAAGGTGCTTCTTGTCCAACGCCATGCTCCTCACCATCGTCGGCGAGTCCTGCTTCGCGACGCTGGTACCGAGGATCACGTCACCAGACGCCATCCGCTGGAAGTCGTGCTCCAAGAAATCGATGACCTTGTACGCCGCATTCTTTTCAGGATCGGATCCCAGGTCGCGCACACGTTGCAGCCAGTCCTGGAATGGGATGATCGGGAGCGGAGCCGCATCGTTTCCGAGGATCGAAGCGAGGTTCTCCAAGACACCAGACCACGACTGACGAGCGGGGTTCTCCATGTGGTACATGGGCTGGAAGCCCTTGGAGAACAAGAAGTCGATGATCGCGGAGGCGGCGCGGTTGACGGGCATCCACGATAAGGACTAAAGAGAGGCTATTAATTCAGATACTAAGACATGTGAAGATATGAGACTCACGCCTTCGACGTGTGGCAGTGCCTTCAGCTTTTGAGACGTGCGCACGATGAGAGGGAAGTGCTCGCTCTCGTTCCACACACCCGATCCTTCGGGCCCGGTCATCTGACCAATGCGAACACTGGACGTCTGCACGAGTGCCTCCCCCTTCCTCGACTTCCCAGGGCCGTACATCTCTGCGAACTTCTGCAATACGCGCTCGCAGACCCATTTTGCCTCAGGGTAGCCGAACTCGGCGGTATTGGCAGCATCAAGGGGAGTCTCAGGAACCTCGTAAGGTCCCTCAGGGTTGAGAAGCGGGAAGCGACCGACGACAGCGATCGACGAAGCGAACAGGATGCGGCGAGGCTCGCGGTTCTCCGGGACGCTTGCGGCGCCGAGAAGCGATAGGCGGGCCAGATTGCATACAGCTCGTACGTGTGAGTCGAAGGATGCTAAGGTACGGTTGAAGTTGACCGGCCATGCGTTGTGGATGATATGGGTAGTGTTCAAGAGCTAGGTCACGAATAAGCCTTTACTGTCGTCGATACCAGAAGTGAATACTCACCTCTGCGAAATCGACGTCGTTCAAGCCAAAATCGGGTTTGCTGAGGTCTGCTCCATGAATGACAACCTTTTCCCACTCGTCCTTACCCAACACTGCGCCACGCTTCCGCATCGCGTCCGCCTGACGCTGCCGAAGGTCAGCGCCTGGTTGTTGAGGTCGGTTCAGGCAGATGATCTTCGCCACGTCTGGGGAGGCGGCGAGTTGAGACAGCAGCATGCAGCCTAGACTGCCTGAAGAGCCGGTCAAGAGTACAGTTGCCTTCGGCTTGAGAGGCTCTGATGAAGTCGAAGCCTTGTTCCTCGCGTCCTCGGCCAAAAGAGCGTCCTCTGCGTACCAGGAGAGCTCCTGCGTGTATCGATCAACCATGTCCTTCATCGCTGCCAGGCGCTTGGCATCCTTGTCGAGCCCAGCGCCAGAGTCGTAAGTTCCCGTCATCAGACGCACGATAGCCTCGTAAAGCCTGTCGACGGAGGGGTGCTCGAAGACGAAATCGGGCGCTAAGTCGCCTACAGGCGCAGAAAGGCCTTTCGTAACACGGAGGCCGTTCTGGATGGCGCGACGCAGACGGCTCGCTTGCAGACTGTCCATGCCAGCCTCGAAGAAGTCGCTGTCGTCATCGAACGAATCGAGGTCCTGGATCCCAAGGATAGAGGCAACGAGCGCGCGAAGTGATGACAGCAGTGCGTCACCGTCGTCGACATCATGGAGGGGGAATGGGACGGCCCGGGACATGTCAGCGCGTTCATAGCACTCCTTGATCTCGCTGTCAAAGGCAAGGAACGTGGCCTTCCGCGCGAGACTGCCTTTGTCCGTGCGCGTCAGTGGTTTCGTATCCTCTCCCGTGATGATGATCATGTCTCGCGTGATCTTGGCGTGCTTGTCCATGAACGCGTTGCCTCTCTCCAGGTACGGCTCCAAGCTGCCGAGCAGCGCGTCAAGCTTGTCGGGCTGTGGGGCGTCGGAGGCGCTCCTTCCGGAGACAAGCTCCACCAGAAGTCCGAGGGAAAACTGACCATCTCCGAAGGCGAGGACGGCTTTGACGTCGGGGTGCTCAGCGATCGCGGATTCCATGCTCGTAGGGCGCACTTTCTCTCCGGTGCCCAAGACGATGAGATCATCCGCTCGGCCGAGGATCTTGAACTGGGTCGGATCGTGAGGATGGACTTCGAGCAGATCTTGCACCACGAAAGGCTCCTCCCAGCCGGGTGCGCGCCCAATAAGACGGTAGGTACGGCCTGCGTCGTCGAGCTGGGTGACCTCAAGGCCAATGTCGGTGCGAGGGATGAGGTAATGCCAGTCGTACCCCGGCGGGGGCTTTTGGACAGGAGCGATGGCGCCGATCTCTGTCGCGCCTATCGAAGCAGATTAGGCTTGCGATTGACATAAACACAATGAATACTTACCCCAGTGGTTCAGGAGATTCACACCGTTGGATACCAGCTCCTGCGCCACAGGCTCTTTCATTGGTGCACCGCCAATGGCGATAAAGTCGAGCTTCTTGAGCGCCTGCAAGCCGGCGAATCCGGGAAGTCGGACAATATCCTCCAGGATCGACGGCACCGACAACATAGACCTCGCGCCCGTGGACTCGAGACTGTTCAAGACAGAGCGTGCTGTGGGAATAACGGAGGCAGGGGGGAGGACAAAGGGGAGACCAATGGACAGAGAGAGAGCGGGTGCCAGGAATCCAAAGCCCTGTAAGAAAACATGAGTCGGGATCGAGATTTGATATAAGGAAGATGATGGACTAACGTGATAGAGTGGTAACGTAGAAACGTTAAAACGCGAAGGTTCCCTCGACTCGGGAATACGATGGCAGCCTGCGTATACTAGGAGATACGCTTGCGCGTGGTAGATGGGCTTGGGGAGACCTGTGGTGCCTGACGAGTGCATGATAATGGCGTCCCTATCCGCATGATGGAAGCGATAGACAGGAGGGAGGGAGAGGCTCTCGAGCTCCGGATTCTCCGCTCGGAGGAACTCTTCATAACCGAGAGCATTGATGAAATTCGGAGTTGTGATGACCTCGGGGTCAGACGATAAGATGTCGACGGTGTCCTTGACGGACCGCGACACTTGTGCGTTGATCAGAATGGTCGACGGTGATGTCGCCTTGATGAGGTGTGCGATAGCAACTGGAGTTAACCTCGCCGACAGCAAGAGGACCTAACATCGCAATGGATGAATGAACACCTGCGCTCAACAGAGATAGGCGAAAATACGCACGGGTGTACCGATCCGTAGAAGTGCAGCTATGTAGATCAAGATGCCCACGTCGCTTCCCAGGAGGATTGCGACTGGAGGTACCTTGTGGTCTCGAGACACCCTACCGGTGGTCGCCTTGGAGGAAACAAGCCAGGAGGACGCTCGCTCGACTGCGGTATGCAGCTCTGAGAAGGTAATTTTGCAGGGTGGGGCGTTCTCTCCAGCGCGAAGCTGAAGACCGAAGACGTGGCCAGGATTCCGCTGAGCGTTGAAAGCGATGAGTTCTGGCAAAGAGTAGACGCCCTCTGGGTCATCCTGTTCGTAGCCAGCGTTCAACCGAGGTCGAACGAAGGAGTTCACGAGACCTGGCATTGTTGCTAAGGGGGAGGGGGAGGGGGTGCAGATAATCTGTAAGGATCGCCGGCTATGTTTCCACATAAATAGCGGCCGCAGGGAGCTGTGGTTTCACCCGCCGGCACGTTTCGGACATGCGCACGGAGTTTGCACCCCACTTCTTTTCCCAATTCCCAACTGCGAAAAAGCGATACGTTAGCAATGGAACAATCAGCAGTCTTGATTGAAGTATCACAGGTAATACGACACCAGCTTCTTCGCCCGCGCTTGCTTGACGTCTTGGCGTCATGTGTAAGAACCCAGTTAACGCTCAAGTTTGGATAAAAAGGCTAAGCAAATCGACATATGCGGACTTGAGCAGCGTCCAAACATATGGCATGCAGGTTGCAAGATGTTGCGTAATGTGCGGCATGCCCCATGGATATCACTTCCTGGACCTGACAGCGGTCATGAATCACCATGTCGCCCTATCTCAGCGGTCCAGGTTAGTGTATGTCCCTACAAGCTTGCAGGGACGCACACATGTAGCCCGGGTAAACCGCTGCATGACGGCCGGCAGCACCGATCTGCGAGACCGGACTTTGTAAGGGTTGAGCAGGAGTTATGTGGGCTAATTGAACGTTGACATACAGCACCAGGGTCATCTCCACCGCCTTGTATCCGACTCCAACCCAGGCGATGTGGTTGCCCGAGCATTGGACGTGATCTTCGGAAATCGGGATCCAGGCTAATGGCCCATTCGGCATTGGCAGCACGGAACAAGTCAAGACTAGGCTGCAAGCGCGAGTTCAGTTGACCCTGGAGCAATTCGCAAGGACATACTGTAAATAATGCAATGAATCGCCCGCGCTACTGGATGACTTGCCACAGCATAAAAAATATGATAATCTATGTTATCGCGATACGCGAGTTCATTTACGATTTTGAAATAAAAATTATATTCCGGATTTATGGCGCTGCATAAACCACAACAACATTGAGATTAATTTATTGCAGCATCGA
>SEOQ01000612.1:0-17389 GCA_004679275.1 Dentipellis fragilis
CTTGCCTGGGGCCGCGGCCTGAGCGAGCACGGCCGGGTCGAGCGGGACCATCGACGCGTGCGCGAGGTTCATCATCTCGCGCAGCTCCTTCGTCGTGAACGCGGCCTCGAGCGGGCCGCGGCGGCCGACGATGGAGACGTGCTTGACGGTCGAGCGGCGCAGCACGGCGAGCACGGGCTCGGGCACGTCGTACTGTTCCAGCACCGATGGGTCGGTGAGCAGCATGCGCGCGACGTCGAGCGAGACGTTGCCCTGCCCGATCAGCGTGACGTGAGAGACCTTGTCGAGGGGCGGCGGCGCGGGCTGCGATGGGTGCTGTGTGTACCAGTGCACGAGTGAGAGGGCGGGGAGCACATGTGAGGAGGGTGGGAGGGCTGGGTGTAGGATGGGTACGCCGCAACCAGAGGAGAAGAGCAGGTGCGTGTAGTTCTGCTGGAGGGAGGAGAACGGGAGGTGTAGCGCGTGTGGGATGATGGTGGAGGACTCCGTGCCGATGTGGACGTTCCCGAAGAAGCGCAGGCGCGCATCGAGCGCGGCTTGGTCGAATTTGTGGACACAGTTCTGAAGGAATGGCATATTAGAGACCTGCGGACGTGTCATGCGCTGGCTCGCGGGCGTACCTTCACTTCAGGGTGGTCGGGCGCGACGCCGTAGCGTACGAGACCGTGTGGAGCCCATAGGCGGTCGTAGATGTGGATTTTGAGGTATGAGGAGTGCGTGCTACCGTGCGGGAGGAGGGACAGGAGGCGAGATGCGACATAGAAGGACGAGGGCCCTCCGCCCACGATGGCCAATTTCATAGGGCCCACCATACTGTCCAGCCTGAGTATATCCGCAAATTCGGTAGGATATGTACGAAGTACCGATTCAGCGTTCGTGGGCTAGATGCACGATACGACGCGGTATGCTCGACTCAGAATTGGATCAGGATTATCTTAGCCTTTAGCTCATAAAGTTCGAGCGTTCACTATCAGTGTGATGAGGTTGTCAAGATACGCAGATACCGAGTTATGTCTCAAGACGAAGTACTCACTTTCCGGCGTGACGAGTCAAAACAACAGCCTGAGGTCGACTTTGGGTCGCCTTCAAAGCTCAAGGACGTTAGGCGCCCGTTAGGCGCTAAAGCGCTAAATGCTTATGTCACGTGTATCGCGACTTCGGGCAGGACAGCTTCGGGCGCTTTCAACTACTCTCGCGCTCGCCACGATCATCGTGACCAATGCCTAGCTATAGTCCCGTCTTGCTGCCTTCTGGATGTGCTTCTTAGACCTTGCTTCCCGTTCGAATCCCGGATACCTATGTCAGATAATGCTCATCACCTCCACATCAATCGCGTAGTGCTTCTAGAGAGAGTTGGAAGGGTGGATCGACACGTATAAGTGACTTGACACGGTGAGTCGTGGTTCGAATAACGATCTGCTCTGATATAGCTGACTAGCACACAGCGATGATACGAATCGTTGTCGCAGGAGGTCTGTTGAACTTCCCTGAAAACTTCATCTTCCAAAATCGATCCTTGCGCGCAGACGCTTCCAGAAGTAAAGATTGCAACGACACATTACATTCGTCAAATGTCAAGTATCAAAAGAATGTGCGTATACGGGTATCAAAGATTAGTTGGCGCAGAATCCCAGCTTGTTTCGACACAGCGACACGCCTCTGACCAACGCGACGTTCTGCAACTACTTCGCATCCACCGTGTTCCAGACTTGGTTGTCATCGTTGTCGGTGCACGTCCAGATCTTGATGACAGTGCCCGGGGCCTGGTTGCCATCCGTGAGGTCGAGGCATTTACCGTGGTCGGTCCACGCAAGCCTGTCAAGACAACTTGAGCGCACCGTTCGACACAGAGAGAAGGAAGGGTCGCTTACCTCTTGTCACCAGTGTAGTACCACTGCTGGTTCGTGTTCCCGTCGACGCACTCCCACAGCTGGACGAGGTTTCCGTCGACATCGTCGCCATCCTTGACGTCGAGGCACTGCGTGTTGTTCGCGTTGACGGGACGCACGGTGCCCTTATCGAAGTTCCAGATCTGCGAGGTGTCGGTCGAGTTGCAGAGCTCGACGGTGATGAAGGACTGGTCGTGCGGCGTGAGGTTCGCGAGGCAAAGCGTGCTGTTCAGTCCGGGCTTGACAAGGACGTTGTGGGGGTTGGGCGGCTCCTGGGCGGCGACGAGCGCGGCAGAAACGAGGGTGACGAGCGCGGTGAGAGGGGCGAGCATGGTTGGGTGAGTGGATGAGTGGGTTGCGGGGTATGAGCAGGCTGACTTTCTTTCGAGCCTGCCTGCGCCATTTAAATAAGCTCGGACGTCCAGACGGTCCAGGCGGTGGAAAGCGACCATATGCCTTCGGCGAGGGATTTGCCGCTAATTGTAAATGAGTTGTGATCCAGCAACACCTGCGGGTTCAGATGCCCTTGCCAAGAGAAAGAACCAGCCGGCGGTGTACATGATATATGATACTTTGCCAGTGGACCGGTTGCCACACTTCCTCCACGGCGACCACTGTGTCATGCTTTCCTTCCCTTTGCAGGCCGGAAAAATCTATGGCGCATGTATAAACAGATTTACTTCTTAGTTTGCGGCGACGTCTGCCGTATATGTCCTCGAGATCTTAAACAGAACCGACTGTCTTCTCTTCAAGGTCTGTCATAACGGGGACGAAGTACTCGAGATCCTTCTGCCCTGGTGCGCTCGGCAGCACGGACATTGTGTTCCGCACCGGAACCCCACAATCACCTTACACCTCATACTAAACCCGCACTAAATGGCTCCGCGGACCTCGCTGTTGGCATTAATATCGTCCTGCGGCGCTGCTCCAGGCGCCCAATAGCCATATGCATGCTTCCAAACTGGTGCGACGGCCTCCACAGCCATGATCCGCTCAAGGGTGATGTGCAGACTTACAGTACAGGTTCAATAACCTCAATTAGTGCTGCGGCTTGCCATTGCCATTGCCGTAGACCGTGTAGAGCGCAAGCTCGAAAGTGTCAACCATGGAGTACATATGCACTGTCCTTGAGCTTGAACGCCGTAGTTATTTTCGCTGCAGATTGGGAGCTTCCTGTTCGAGCGCCTCGAAGAGGCTTCCCGGCAGCATATCGGAAATTTGCGACGAGACGGGGTTGTGTATATGCAAAGGCCATCGTAGTACCGCAGCAAAATGCACGTACTTACGTATGCTCTGAAACTTCGAAACTCAGAGACATGGCAAAACTGGTCAGCATCATCTGGACCTATAATACTGGAGAGCAAAGATCACTCCTGCGCGTTACGCTAACAACGTTTAGGCCCTCCAAACTCGAATTTCGCAAGCACTCCCAGAGGCAAGGCTGCGATCATAGATTGCGCTGGTCAAACGCCATGGGTATAATCAAAAGAGTGTGCGCAGAAGGTGCGCAGCGTCTGGTTTCCGTTCGTGAGGTCAAGGCATTTACCATGGTTGGTCCACGCAAGCCTATCACGCGTAAGTATGTTACTGGAGCCAGGAGGGTCAGACGGGGCGCACGCCGCCGTTGTCAAGGTTCCAGAACTACGAAGGTTTGTTCCAGTCGCAGATATCGTTCGGCGTGAGGTTGTCGACGCAGAGCGTGTCGTTCAGGCCGGGCTTGATGTAGACGTTGCGAGGGTTGGGCGGCCCCGACGGCGAGGGATTGCCGCGAGTCGTAAATGTGCTCTGATCCAATGGCGGGGTGGATTCGCCTTGCCAGGGGAAATGATCAACTTCTCGAGGTATTGTCGTCGTATGGTACTCGAGTCCGTGACTATATGCGGAAGGGCGGGCTGAAGCCGGCGAGAGGGCAAAGCGACCAATCGGATTGAAGCGCGGCGGCATGGAGTGAGACTCAAAGGTACGGCGCACCTTTCTTCAATGCGAAACTTTGCGTCAGACCCAATGTACCACGCAGCAGCTTTTGACATTTGCCATTGCCAGTTGGTTGCCACCCCTACCTGACCGGGTTGCCACGCTACCAGCATCTACGGGATCCGTCGTGTCAAGCCTCCCTTCTCTCCCATAGCATGACATGTGTATATGTATTAACCTGTGTCATAGATGAGCAGAGCGGAATGAAAATTATGGTGTATGAACAATCGAGTGGAAAATCCAATTCCTAGCTTGCGGCAATGTCTTCCAGTAGTCCTCCTCGAGATCCTTGTGCACCTTCGGCACACGGGCATAGGGTTTTGCATCGGCAACGCACAATCCAGTACGAGACGCGAGATACGCACATCATAAGGTTATTCCATATTCAAGTCGCCCTTGCCCCGCCTCGCCCCGTGCAGCTGAGTTGGGTACCCACGCATAGCATCCAATGCAACCTCCACAACGGCCGTGAACCCATTTTCGCGGACATCGCCGTCAATGGTCGACCCGTAGCGTTGAATTAATCTGCAGGCAGATGGTGCTCTAGAGGTCGACAGGCGCGACGACTTCTGCATTCATAATCGGTACGAGATTGGCGATCTGTGAAGTGCGCTGGACCTTGCGGGAAGTTGGCTTGAACGAGTCGAGGAGACAAGAGGCACTATCGTTGAGCATCATTCGCATGCCGCAGATTGAGCTGCCGGAGGGACTGCTCGTTTCGAGCGTCGCGAATGCATGTGTCAGAAAAGCGCCGGAAGAGACGCGGTCAAGTCCAAGGGGCAAGCCTTCTCGGTGGCAGAGATGTAGTTGAACGAAGCTAGTGCTGACCCCACGGCAACGTGCTCAAATTCAGTAAATGCCAGAGACAATCTTCATGCATGCGCGATTGGTCGGGAGAAGTAGGAGGGGGAGGGGGAACCTCTTTGCCTTCGAGGTCAATGTGGACCAACGACAAGGGAGTTATACGAAGAGGGAGAGCAAGTCCTGAGGAAGAGCGCACGGAGACTGAAGCTCGAAGACTAGACTGGTGACCGAGTCTCTAGACAGAACTGTGCAATGACGGACAAGTCGAGTATTGCACTCGAAGAACGGGTTCTCTCGTTGGCATCGACTGAGTGCACGGGGCAATTTCGGGCATCTCCTACTCGATGAGCTGGGTGGACAGCATATCTAGCATAATGCATCAATTCATGATACAGAAAATCAAACAGGTGACTCACTTGAACACGAGAGACCGCACAGAAAAGCAGAATAGCGCCGTCCGAACCCCACAGAGCACCCTCCTCGATGGCATATTCGACGCGACCTACTCTGTCTCGAAGTAAGTTTCACAAACCAAAGAATTTGAATGAACCAGGACTCTATATTGATCGCATACGGTTCCTCCGAGCGCAATGGAAAACTTGAAGCGATTGAGGATAAGTACATACTTAACGAGCCAAAATTTTTGTGCGAGGTAGGAAGAGAAATCATCTAGCTCTGATGCATCTTCACTGGGGCTAGAGAGTGCAGAGTCTGCGATAATTCGCCGTGCTACACAGTCCTTGAATGCATGGTACTGAGACTCGGCCATGGATTACTGATACCACACAAGGCCGATTATCATGATGCGGCCCAAGCCTCTATGATATGATGCAGAGATCAGACCTCGTTTGAGTGACCTGGGAGAGACGTACCGTAGCGCAATAGATGAAGGAAAGTTGAAGATCGCCAGTTCCAAGTTCGGCCGCTGCGCAACGCGGAGTCTCCTCCTCCACCCGCGCCTCCCCAAGCTTGTCTCTTCCCAAATCACTCCTTCCTCCCGACGCCCTCTCCGAAAGGACCCTTTCCGCACTCTGGTCGTTCATTAATTCGGTACATGGCACGCGTTCAGCTCTGAAATCCTTTATACATGGCGCCCGCACCGCCAAGACGCAGAGTTTCGTATCTCATCCCCCCACCCGCAGCCGACACCGTTCCCGTCCTTCAACTACCTCCACACGGCGCATCGCGCCTTGGCCATATCTCTCCGTTGCTGCTGCCGCTCAAGAACGCGTCCGATGCACAACCGTCGGGATCCACGGCGTCCAAATGGACCCAATTCTCCCGACACCGCCTTGGCGTCGTCTCCCTCGCGCTCGACACCTCCACGCAGCTCGTGGGCCGACCCAGCCCAGAGGGCATCCTCTACACGGGCGGCCGCGACGGGCTCATCGTCTCGTGGGACCTCGGCATACCCATGAAGACGCGCACGCGCAAGTACGGCGCCCCGAACGGCGATGTCGGCACCCACATGCGCATAGTTTCCAGCCGCTGGGAGATGATGACGGGCTGGGCGGACGATACCATTGACGAGGACGTGGAGGAGGAAGTGCCCAGGAGCGATGGCGATATCTTGGGTGATGTCAAGGGGAGCGGCAAGCGCAGGCGGCTCAGTCTTGTGAATCGCGGTGCGAGCATCCCATTCGAGGAGCAATGGGAGACAGATTTGAGCGCATTCGAGGAGGGTCAGGTATGTCGTGCTATGCTATATGCATCTCCACGGAGCGCACCTGATAGCGCTCCGGCAGCCTTCATCTTTCAGGCAGTCCACCCAGATCCATTCGGACTGGGTGAACGATATTGTGTTGTGCAATTACAACCAGACATGTGCGCGGTGTTCATTCCGAAGCAGTCCTGCCTCTGACAGAATCCAGTGATATCCGCTTCGTCGGACGGCTCCGTCAAGGCGTGGAACCCTCATTCCAACCCTGTAACGGACCCCAGTGTCATCGGCATGCACAATGACTACGTGCGATGTCTTGGTTATTGGTGAGTCCGCCTTTCTTGTCGAATCCAGGTTGTTAATTCGATGGGTAGCCGGGAACAGAACTACGTTGCTTCGGGCTCATTTGACCGGACGATCAAGCTTTGGGATCTCACGCGCACGACGAGCACGTCGCAGCCAGACCCACTGATCACTATGAACCCCCCAGAGTCCTCAGGTCCAAAGTCCTCTGTATATGCTATGGCGGTGGACCCGTTCGGACACACAATTGTGTCGGGTGGGCCAGAGCGCGTCATCCGAATATGGGACCCACGGGTAGGAAAGAGGGTCGGCAAGCTTGTCGGCCATACTGACAACATCCGTGCCATCTTGGTTTCCGAGGATTCTAGATATGTGAGTCTATTGCCTTCCGGTGTCTTGTTGTATCTCACAGACCATGCTAGCTTTTGACGGCATCCGCGGACGGTAAGTCCACTTTTGAATATCTCACATTGCTGCTCAATCAAATGGCTGGCTAGCATCTATCAAGCTCTGGTCTCTCGCGTCCCAGCGCTGTCTCCACACGTTCACACATCACACAGACTCGGTCTGGTCCCTCCATTCCTCTCATCCCTCTCTCGAAATCTTCTACTCTGGCGACCGCTCCGGCATCGTCTCCAAAGTCGACGTCGAAGGCTGCACCGACATGTCCGAGGGCGAATGCATCGTGCTCTGCCAAGACACGAACGAACACGGCGTCGCAGAGGGCATCAACAAGATTGTGGCCATGGACGACAACCTCGTCTGGACCGCCTCGGGCAACGCAAGCCTGAAGCGCTGGCGGGTGCCGCCGCGGCGGGCCGTGCGCGCCAGCGCAGCGATCCTGCCCGACGTAGCAGAGACGCCCGAGACGCTCTCGCCGCCCGACGTCGCCGTNCGCCNCGNGGCGNANGNCGCGCAGCATCGACACGTACCGCTCGCGGCCGCGCTCGATCACGTCGACTACTCGCCCGTGACGGTCGCCGCGTCGCCGCGCCCGTGGCACTCAAACTCGCTGAGCGCGGCGTTCGCGGCGGCGGACCTGTCCGACGCGTCGCTGAATCCGTTCGCGACGGGCGAGGGCGAGACGACGTGGTACGGCATCCCGTTTGAGAGCCTCGTGCGGCTGACATCACCGCATGACCCGTTCACCCCGTTCTCGCAGCTCGGCGGGCGCGGGCGCGACATGGATGTCGCGACGCTGTACTCAGCGGCGTCCGTGATGAGCATTCCGCGCGGGCCGAGTGCGCTCGGCGCGGGGTCGCCGTCGCCGCTGCAGAGCATCTTCCCCGCGGCGCAGCTCGCGCGTGCGCCGAGCCCCGTGCTCAGCGACACGCATACGCATGCGCCGTCGCGCATGGACGACGGCGCGGCGGGCGCGCGTAGCGCCCGGGCGGAGTTCGAGGCGAGGGAGGTTGTGGGCGACGCGGTGCCGCTGAGGAGTGCGCCCGACGCGGTCATTGAGGGTGAGCATGGGCTCGTGCGCGCGGTGATGCTCAACGACCGCATACATGTGCTCACGGTCAATACTGCGGGTGAGGTCGCGGTGTGGAATATCGTGCGCGGGGTTTGCGTGGGGAGGTATCGGTGCGAGGACGTCACGGAGGCGAGTGGGGGCAGCAGTTCGAAGAGTGAGGTGAGTGCAGGCAGGGAGAGGAGCCCGAGGGAGTTGCTTGAGGTCGTGAGGGAGCGGATCGAGGGCGAGGCGGTCGTGATGCCGTGGTCGACTGTCGATACGAGGGTCGGCGTGCTGACGGTGCATGTGACGGAGAGGTGCTTTGATGCGGAGGTGTATGCAGACGAGGTTGGATGTGTGGGCGAGAGGGTGCCAGACGACCATCGAAGTAAGTCGTCTCGAACCCTGTTGGTGAAATGCGTTCTGATAGGTTACTTAGTCAACATTGGGAAGTGGGTTCTGAGGAACCTCTTCCTGGGGTTCATCCGTGAAGAACAACGAGCGTACGCTCGGCGCACACACGCGAACGAGCAATCACCTCACAACGCCCATCGACTTTCTCCGCACATGGATAGCACACGTTCCACCAGCTCCGCCTCTTCCGCCGCCCGCCGCCGCTCCTCGTCTTCGTCCTCTCAGAAAAGCGCGCCCGCCTCCCCGCGCGCCAATGTCACCTTTTCATCTACCATGGTCCCCGCGATGCCGCCGAACGTCTCGGGCACAACCACGAAGCCCTCTCCGCTCATCACGCCGAAAATTCCGCTACTCAGGCAACTCTCGCCCGTCGTGCAATCCCACGATCAGCCGTTCAACGGCGCCGACCCGCTATCGACGCCGATGCCCTCGAACCATAGCAAGATGCTCACCGAGGGCGCACGCACGCATGCGACCCAGCAGGGTGACTATTTCTCGCTGCGCGTCAGGGGGCGCTCGGGCTCATTAGCAGGTACGCCCCTGACGCCCGACGATTTCTCGGGGTGGACGGGGCCAGGTGCGAAGCCTGGGGGAGATAGGCTGGATATGCCCGTGCATACCGGGGGAGGGGGGTTGATTGGCAGACTGAAGAGTCTTGGGAAGAGCAGGCGGCCGCCGAGCGAGCATGGCCCGCTGCTGGCGGGCGGGGGGTTGAATCGGACGTCAAATGTCTCGCAGGCAGCGGCGGTGAGTGCGTCTTTCCTCTCTGCGCTGAGGTAGGTGCTGATGTCCGACGCGGCTTGCATTTTGTAGGATACTGACACGCCCGTGGTACCCGTGGCCAGGACGCCCGCGCAGGTACTGCTCGCAGGCGCGATCAGCCCGCCGACGTCGCCCGACTATCCGACTATACGCCTCCTCGGCTCCATCCCGCTCGCGATCTCGGAGGAGGCATCGCCCGCGTGGTCGTACATCTACCGTGGGACTGTGGCAGGCGCTGCGTCGGATACGCGCGTGCTTGAAGAGACGATGCCAATGTGGTTGTTGGAGTACCTGCTGCTCAACAAGGCGCCGGCGGCCCCGATCACGAAGATTGGCTTTGTGCTGCTGCCATGGCAGAGTAAAGATCCAGAGGCGGAGAGGCTTCCGGAGCTGTTGAATGTGTATGTGGCTTCCTGCGATTGAGGTCGAACGACGGGAGCTGATTGGTATGTGAACAGAAATCAGTCAAAATTGACAGCGAGCCGGTTCTTGCGGGTGCGCAAGCTCGCAGCACACGTACGTCCGCCTTTTGTTGTCGTCTGCCGCTCTGTGTAAACTGATTGTCTGAATCTAGGTGAACGACAAGATCAACAAGCTGTCCATGTCGGGCAAGTCCATCAACACATCGCCCGGACCCGTGCACATCTCGCCGCGCACCTCAACGGACACACACCACACCGTCTCGTCCGCCAGCCCCAAGGCGGCCAACGAGCACGATTCGAAGGTGCGCCCGGAGGACCTCTGGGAGATTCTGTGCAATGAGACTGTGCTGCCGCCTGAGATGACGCTCGCCGCCGTGCGTCAGTTTGTGTGGCGCCAGGCGGGCGAGCTCACGATGTTCTACCGGCGCCGGCGCACGCATGACCATGCGAGGGAGCGAGAAGAGCCGCCAATTCTGGTACTGAATCCAGTTGGTCCTGGCGGAGTATAGATTCTTTTGCTTGCGTTTAGCGACAGGGTCTGTAGGCGTAATTTAGTTCTTATAATTGTAGATGTGTATTTTCGGTGCATGTACTGTTGTAAACAACCCTTTAACTTATCCTATGTCACACACTGCGTTTTCTGTCGTTTCACCTCACGCTAATGGTCTCCGAGATGTGTGAGGACGCGACTTGGCACTAGACCGGTGGCGGTGCAGCGACTAGTCTCGGCCACTCGCGCCGGGGAAAGCCGGAGTCGCGTGGATCACGTGCGCCACGCGCCTAGATTTTGGAAAGTTTGCATTCGCTGGCGCGCCTTCGTCCTTCAGTGCAGTTGCGACCACTGACCTGTCCACCTGGAGTAGGACAGCCATGTTGTCCCTCACCGCAAGACACCTCTCACGGGGCCTCCGTGTCCCATGGTGTGCTCGCCGTTATGCCTCTGCGGCTGCAGCTGCAGCTCCCAAGGTCGCGGCGGAGCCACCCACCGACGCTGAGAAGGCTGCAAGCGTCGGGGCAGAGCTTGCGCGCAATTTCAAGCTGACGGATGCGGACCATGCGCGATTGAAGTTCCAGAGGAATATCGGTGTCTCGGCGCATATTGATTCGGGCAAGACGACGCTGACGGAGCGGATTCTATTCTATACGGGTCGGATTCGGGCTATTCACGAGGTGCGTTGCCTTGGTGCTCGAGAAACAAAGGGTTTGGAGAATATGTACTGATGCATGCTGGCTATCGTGTTGTAGGTTCGCGGACGTGATAATGTCGGCGCGAAGATGGACAGTATGGAGCTGGAGCGAGAGAAGGGTATCACCATCCAGAGCGCTGCGACGTTCTGCGATTGGGAATCCAAGTCTCCCATCACGGGCGATGAGGAAAAGTATGCTATTAATATCATTGATACTCCTGGTATGTTCTGCATCGCTGTTGTTCGGTCTGTGAAGCTGACCTTGGGCATGACAAGGTCACGTCGACTTCACTATCGAGGTGGAACGTGCTCTTCGAGTTTTGGACGGCGCTATTCTGGTTCTCTGTGCGGTTTCTGGTGTTCAAGTACGTTTCGTTTTCCTTCGCCACGTTACCAAGTGTTGACATCGTGCAGAGTCAAACAATTACGGTCGACAGGCAGATGCGTCGGTACAACGTTCCTCGAATTTCCTTCATCAACAAAATGGACAGGTGAAGTCCTTAGTCTATTGGTACCTGAATCACTATTAACACGAAGGTTCATAAAGACCTGGTGCAAACCCTTGGAGAGTGATCCACCAAATTCGGACGAAACTACGGATACCGGCCGCTGCAGTTCAGGTTCCCATTGGCGTCGAAGATGAACTCAAGGGTGTCGTCGACCTCGTCCGCTGGAAGGCCATCTACAACCAGGGTGAAAAGGGGTAAGCTCCGCACGCTTCCTCCTGTGCATAGCTCCCATTCACCTTACCTTGCCAACGCAGTGTCGAAGTCGTTGAATCCGACGAGATCCCCGAATCGGTCCTCGAACTTGCAACGGAAAAACGTAACGAACTCCTCGAGCAGCTCGCCGAGGTCGATGACGAGATTGGTGAGCTATTCCTCACCGACCAGGAAGTCTCGCCCGTCCAGCTCGCCGCCGCCATCCGCCGCAGCACCGTCGCCCTGAAATTCACGCCCGTTTTCCTTGGTTCCGCGATCAAGAACACCGCTGTCCAGCCCATGCTTGACGGCGTGTGTGCCTACCTGCCCAATCCTGCAGAGGCCGAGATTGTTGCGCACGACACATCGCTCCCCGCATCCGCCCCGCCCGTCTCCCTTGTCCCCGCTGGCGCTGCTCCACTCGTTGCTCTTGCGTTCAAGCTCGAGGAGGGACGCTTTGGCCAACTGACATACATGAGGGTGTACCAGGGAAGCATGAAGAAGGGCCAGTTTATCTTCCACGCGCGGACTGGCAAGAAGATCAAGGTTCCCAGGCTTGTGCGGATGCACAGTAACCGAGATGGAGGTGAGTCGCGATTGCTATTTGTCTTACGATTGTGTCGTGGCTAACATGGCTTTGTGCTAGGATATTGACGAGATTGGACCCGGTGAGATCTGCGCCATCTTCGGCGTTGACTGCGCCTCTGGCGATACCTTCACGGATGGATCAAGTTCATTCTCTATGGTGCGCTCCTCTTCCACTTCGGCAGGTACAGACGCAGACTAAGTGAACCATGTTAGACATCTATGTTCGTGCCGGAGCCTGTCATCTCGCTGTCCATCAAGCCTATCGGGCAGGAGACACCCAATTTCTCGCGTGCGCTCAACCGATTCCAAAAGGAGGACCCTACCTTCAAGGTTCACGTTGACCACGAGAGCAAAGAGGTCTGTTCCCTCCCCTCATTTCCTCTCACTTTCCTGACCGAGCACGCACACGCAGACGATCATTTCCGGCATGGGAGAGCTGCACCTAGAGATCTACGTCGAGCGCATGAAGCGCGAGTACAACGTCGCGTGCGCGACGGGCCGGCCGCGCGCGCGTTCCGCGAGACGGTCACCCAGCGCGCGGACTTCTCGTACACCCACAAGAAGCAGACTGGCGGCGCGGGCCAGTACGCGCGCGTCATTGGGTACATCGAGCCGATGGAGATGGACGAGACAACGGGGAAGGACACCGAGTTCGAGAATGTCGTCATGGGCGGGAACGTCCCGTCGAACTACATCCCTGCCGTCGAGAAGGTGCGGTCTCACTTTCATCAACTGTCTCTTGACTCTCCGTCTGACGTGCTGACGTATCGCGCAGGGCTTCTACGAGGCGCTCGAGAAGGGCAGTCTGTCGGGCAACCCCATCTGCGGCGTGCGCATGGTGCTCAAGGACGGTGCGTACCACATCGTCGACTCGTCCGAGCTCGCGTTCCGCCTCGCGGCCATCGGCGCGTTCCGCGAAATCTACCGCAACACGAAGCCCGTCATCCTCGAGCCGATCATGACCGTCGAGGTCGTCGCACCCGTCGAGTTCCAGAGCGCCGTCATCGGCGGCCTCAACTCGCGTCGCGGGACGATCGTCGACAGCGAGGTCCGCGAGGACGAGTTCACGGCGGTCGCGGAGGTCGCGCTGAACGACATGTTTGGGTACTCGAGTCAGCTGCGCGGCGCGACACAGGGCAAGGGCGAGTTCAGTATGGAGTATAAGGTGCGTGCTTCTTTTGCCTTTGGGATCTGGTGCATGTGCAGTAGATGCTGATTACGTTTGGATTGCAGAACCATATGCCCGTGCTGCCGAATGTGCAGATCGAGATCGAGGAGGCGTATCGGAAGACGCTGCCGCAGTCGAAGAAGTAGGCTTGATAGTGCTGTCTGGTTGTTGATATACCATAGATTTTATTGGGCCTTTGCTGGTCTGCTCATATATAATACAGACTAATAGATATACACAACCCATCCTCTCAGAAGCGCAGATTGTACGATAGTCCTGGATGTCCTGGACCCTGGTCTCCCCCAGGACTCTTGGACCTCATCATAGTGGGATGCTCATTGCCAGACAGATGCTCTCCGAGAGTACCCCCGCCGGACGGAAAGGTGGTTATGGGAGAGTGGGGGTACTGCGGCGCCTCGGCCTCAATGTGTTCGAAGGCAATGGTCCGCTGAAGAAATGACAAATGAACGTTAGTATGGAAGGCGGTGCAAGAGCGAAAAGGAAACAGGCTGGCGATAGATGTGTTCGAGTAAATCGGAGAGACGGTGATAATTTGAGAAGAGCAGGAAAGGTGAGCAAAGTTAAATACATACCAAAACGTCTCAACTCGGCTTCCCGCTACCCCTTTGGTGGTGCGACGTTGAAAGCGGGCAAATTGTCGTATGTAGACGTCGCCAGAATGCTCACCTTTCAGTGTAGACTATGTAGTGGGTCCAGCGCTAGCGGTCGTTTCTATCCTCTATCATGACTAATCTGTGGCGCGTCACCAACTGCCGGCCTGTCCCGGGTTGACCGGGACGGCCGACGCGAATATTATTTGGCCTATATTTTGTTGAGGTTCGACTATGCACATGCACTTCGGGCAACCTTCAGTTTGTTATACACTGCACAGTCTCTCAGATCTCATTAATGTAGCTGTTGTCCTATCACTTCGTCATGCATGTATTTCCTTCCCTAGTAACTAGTGTTTTATTATTTTCTCACCTCATGATCCCTTTCATGCCTCGCCGCTCAAGATACTATACCTGACGAGAAGTAGGCGATCACTACTTGGTATGTTGGCCGTGCCCTTTCAAAACAATCATTGATCACTTTTCCTAAAGCATGAACGGTCATGATCACCACCTAATAGGACAGGTGTTAACGTCACCTCCGCTGAAGTACCATTCGCATTACTTACCTGCATCAAGAAAGCGCTGCAAGTGCATTCATATCGCAGCTGTAATATCTTGTGGGTGCGTCAAAGCGCGTGTTTGGCACAGGACACGACTGCGGATCCAGATCCGAGGGAAGGACAACGGTATATACCGGTGCGCCTTTCTCCTTCCCATGCTATACAGTGGGCCGTACCTAGCATTCTAGAATCTATATATTCTAACAAGCATGAGACTGCCAGCCGTCCCATCATAGCTGAATCTGAAACGCGCGCTCTACTGCTCCTCGGCGCTGGATCACGCGCGGGTCCTGAAGCTCCCTTGGAAACATGAATGTACAAGTCCAACTGAGACCCGGAGGGAGCTCGCATACTGGTAACGACGTGGCCATCCTTGTGGCGATATGGCCGTGCGACTGACCTATCATTGTGGCAGGAGCTTCCCCGTGGACTTCTCGGCGAAGGTGCTCCCATGATCCTGATGACTGTGGTTGCATACGTTAGCATACGCCTCTCGTCAATACACTTTGGGTATTGGAATGCGCTGTGACAGATCTTCTCCGAGATCTGATACGCACATCCATCTGTCTCACGAGCGCGGGAACTTTGCGTGGGAGGCGCTATGCGTCACTTCAAAGTCCCGCACTGATATAGAGCGACATTGTTGGTGGTCGCGTGTGCAATCCCTCTTTGCGCACACTTCGAGGCGAGTCTTGACGGCCGTCGTTTGACCAGCTACAGCTCACTGAAAAATCAGCAGGCGGATTGTGCGCAGCACTTTGAGTGGATGACCCGGTGCGTACCCCATGTTCGCGCCTTTTCTGGATCGTCGATCCTAATCAAAACGCAGGCGATGGAAGAATTGGCCACCGTAGTGCAGAATATCAATGCCAGTCGATATCTGAGCGGTATGTGTATTTCTTCTGCAAGTTAATCTCGCTTGTAACGCAAATTCAATAGCGGCCGGCTTCGTCGTCTTGCTCTACGACCATGTCCTGACTTTCGACGACGAGGTGGAGTACGTCTGGAAAGCCCGGATGTCGCTCCCGAAGTTCCTTTTTCTGTTCAATCGTTACCTTGTCCCTACCCTCATGGTGATTAGCACATATGGTATGAGGCCGTATTTCCGCCTATCTCCTGATATTGACAAGCAACTCGCTCGATAGAATTTTCTGGGTTTGCCGGAAGAGTACTTCCCGATTCTGTACGTCCTCACTTGTATCCACTTCGTTTCTTCCACATTGAATGTTATTTTCTAGTTGTAAGTTCATGGTCACGCTATACTGGCGCTCGGAAGCTGATCTCCTCGAAGCTGCAAAGCCTGGCTGTCTATCGCACTCTATTTGGGCATTCTCTGCGTCTCAAACACCAACTGTATGTCTCACGCAACGCTGCTCAAGTACATCATATCGATCGACGTGCTTTACAGTTGTAGTCTTACTTCGGCTTTGGGTTCTGTGGGATCGATGGCGAAACCTGGTGGTGTGGACTCTCGCCTGGTTTATCTTCACCCACCTCGCAACATTCGGCATGGTGACATGGGTCGTCGTCCAGCTGCAGCGTACGGCACACTTGGTACCTGCGTTGAACTAGAGCTGATTTCGAAACCAAACAGCGGTAGCACAGTATGATCCCGTTGTCCATAGCTGTGTCCTCTCGCGACACATCTGGATGGAGGGTCTTTGGGTGCCAGGTGTACGTATCTTGTGTTTTCCGTGTAAGTTACCCCAAGATCCTTACGAAACATCAGGTTCTCTTCGAAACGACGGTGTTTATTGCCGCGTGCTGGAATGCCATGGCGCGGCCGCGGGATTCGAACGAGCTTCTCACGAAAGTCCTATACAGAGATGGTTTCAACTACTTTGCTGTGAGCACACATCACTTCCGACCAGCTGTATCTCGCTGACGCCCTGATCAACACAGGTCCTTTTAAGTGAGTCCCGTCTTGTTTTGCTTTGAAGGGCCGAAAGAGACCAATACTTTGTCGCAGCACTGAGACTTATGAATCTGACGCTGGCAATAGTCGCACCCGTAAGCCTGCATGAATCTGAAGATCCTGGCTTTACCTGACTTGTATCTCAGCTTTCACTCACTTTCCTTAGCCTCTTGTAAGCTCCCAAAGCCGCACCGGCGCCGTCGCGTCAAGAACTCGTGTTTATCTGACCCCTTCACAGCCTTCGTCTTTTGCTCTACGAACCTCACGTTCAGCAGACTGGTGCTAAACCTTCGTCGCGCGTCTGCGTCCGATGCATCTCCGGACCGCGTGCGGCTCCGCATGGACTACGAAGAAAATCCAGCAAATCATGACCATATGCAGATGAAAGTCTTCGCGACGCCGGCGGACTCCCCATGCGAAGGGAGTCCGCTGGAATGCATCAGCGAGGAGACGATCGTGGAGGAGCGAATTTGACTTGTAGCAACACCCGGAGTCTGTATATTAGAATAAGTATAGAGCACATAATGAAGCTGCCATGCGTTGATATATGATAGTTCACAGTCTTACTAGTCCTACTTGCTACATACCTATGATAAGGATAACGGGACAACCCGAAGTCGGGTTTGCAACCTAATCACCATGTGGGATAGCGCGGTGGAAGTAGCATTAGTAGAGCACATGTAACAGATAAATTAAGTAGAATTGTCCGAACTGTGTGCAGGGTATACTCGGAAACAAACCGAAATGTTCGTCGTCATCTACAAGTCCGCAAGCGTACTCATGCTCCCGAACGCACTCGTCCCCGACCCTCCGCCCTCCGCGCTCACGAGCCGCCGAAGCCAAACAGCAGCCCAAAGATGTCCCGCCAGCCCTTCTTCACGACGACCGCGCGCCCGCCGGCGTACTCCTCCACGAGCCACTCAACGAAGCGCACATCGACGCTACTGAGCGGGCCGAGCTCGAACGCGGCGATGT
>SEOQ01000613.1:0-17387 GCA_004679275.1 Dentipellis fragilis
CCTTCATGTGAAATATATCTTGTGATGAATTATCTCCAATGTTTCGAGAAAAATGAGAGTTGCGGGCAAGATGTACGAGCGGGAGGAATGACGCGCGTGAAGTACGTGTTAAGTTCCCGCGCGGAAGTCCAAAGTGGCGCGTAAGCTGAAAGTCGTCCCGAAGTAGATGCAGTTTTGCTGATGCTTAAGCCTACTGCAGATCTCTTCGCTCAGTCAGTCTTTTCCCCTGTCCCTGCCTGATCAGTGAACCTGACGTGTTGTTCCATGTTCTTTCTGCATCTAGCCCCGAAGACAAGTACGACGGCACGATAGGGTTAGCTGCTCTCGCCAGTCACCATTGAGCCTTTTCCTGTTGCGATATCACAGGTACTGAACCTATTCTAGTCTCGATGAGACATTTAAGGCCTCCGCCGTTGCCTGGGAGACGCTTACCGATCCCAAAACGAGCCATTCGGGTGACCCAACCGCGTCGCCWTTTWMCCGCGCATTCGGGGCAAAGGAGACGCTGTGGCAGTTCTACGCGCGCACAGAAGAGAAGTATCGCCAGCGTCGCTTCGATGCGGGCATGCAAGGCATCCAGGCTCTCCAACCTGCCGATGCCATTTTAGCTGGTGCGTACTAGACCTGCCTATGACCTGGACAGTGATGCGTGTCGGCTGATCAAACTTTCGCCTTACATGTCAGCCTTTGATTGGAAGGATCTCCCTCCCAGCTCTGTAGTCATCGATGTTGGTGGCGGACTCGGCACGTCTGCATTCCCGCTTGCAAGAGACTTTCCTGGGCTGAAAGTGGTTGTTCAAGACCTGCCCAACGTTATTGAGGATGCGAAGAAGGTGCGTTATTATGCTGTCACCCTGATGATTCGCTGGCTTAATTTCATCCACGGATTAGCTGTGGTCAATAAAGATGCCCGAGGTCATAAAGTCAGGCCAAGTAGAGCTTCAAGGTAAGCGATTCATTTGACTTTGTTACGCTGAAACTTGACGCATACCGCAGCGCACGATTTTTTCGAACCCCAGCCTCATCGGGACGTATCTGTCTTTTTGCTCAAACAATCCATCCACGATTGGTCCGACGAGTACTGCACGAAGATCCTCAGGCGCCTGCGTGAGGCTGCGAATCCCAAGACCAAGTTGATCATCGTGGACAATATCATGCGATATGCATGCCACGACTCCGGTTCAAGCAGCGGGAATGTCATCCCGGGGGCGGCCCTCGCCGAAGCGCCTGAACCTTTGCTTGCGAACTTCGGGGCTGTCAACGAGCTGGAATACCTATATGACATGACGGTGAGTTACTACTCAAATATTGTGCGGGTAAATATACACTGAATGCTGAACGTACGCCTGCATTGCAGATGTTTTTGATGTTCAACTCACAGGAGCGCACGGTCCATCACTTCGAACGTCTACTGCGTGAGACGGGCTGGACATTGAGAATGGTCAGGCGCAACCACATGGATAGCACGTTCCTGCCCAGCATCGAGGCCATCCCCACCTGACGTGCTGTCTACTACCGACAGGCAAAGAATTCTGTGATTATGTTCGCTTTCTTCGAAGGTTGCAACCAAGCGATTCTACGGAAAACGATTCGGAGAACAAAATTGTGGACGGTGTTGAACGTACACTACACACAACTTCCTTTACATCATCTATGCATGGCTGTAAACCAGCCCTGACTTCATATCGGAATCGCCTCAACAGACTGCAGGAACGTGCTGTCGCTTTCATGGCGATGAACCATGTTGATCTTCCACCCCGCGCTCTTCAACACGCGCTCGAACTGCCTGACTGTCCGCTCCTGCGCATTCAGCACCACAAACATCTGCAACGCCATCAGTACCAGAACCGGGTCGATCTGTCATATAGACGTACGTCGATATCGAGATTATACCCCATCTCGTTCACCGCACCGTAGTTCGCAAGAAGCGGCGCGGGCGCTCTCGTGGTGCCGCCCCAGGAATGCCGTCCGCAGCAGGGTCGTGGCATGCGTAGGGCATGACGCTGTCCACGACGAGCAAACGCGTCTCCGGGCCCGCGGCATCGCGGAGGCGTTGCAGGATCTGCGCCGAGTAGGAGTCGGCCCAGTCGTGCAGGATTTGCTTGAGAAGGAAAACGGCAGGGGTTGTGTCCCGTGCGGGCTGGGCGTTGAAGAAGTTGTGCACTGAAGAGAGATTACGTCTGTAGATGGAACGTGCAGCGATGACGAGAGAAGACCCACCTTCGAGTCTTACGCGTCCAGAGTTTAGCGCCTCGGGCATCTCGGTCGACCACAGCTGCAAGCGGCTCGAGAGTGAGTCACTGGTGTAAGAATAGGAAGGACCTAGCGCCGACCTTGGTCCCATTATCGATTGCCTCGTGGCGGTCTTGCACCACGACCTTGAGGTCCGGGAAAGCTCTTGCAATTGGGAACGCGGACGTCCCAACGCCACCGCCGACATCCACAACAACAGAGCCCGGCTTGAGGCACTTCCAGTCAAATGCTGTGAAGGATTCGATCAATGACTCAATAAGCATACGACCGGACTCGAGCGTAGGCAGGACACCACGCACCATGCAAGATTGCATCCGCGGGCTGCAACGCTTGCGTGCCGCGCATCGCCGCGTCGAAGCGGCGGCGCCGGAACTGCTCCTCGGGGCGCTCCAAGAACTGCCATATGCTCTCCGTTGTGCGCAGTGCGCGCGCAAAGGGCGACTTGCTCGGGTCGCCAGAGTGTCGTGTCTCGGGGTCTGCGAGTGTTTCCCAGGCGTAGGCTGAAGCTTTGAAGGGCTCGTCGAGGCTGGGTTTGGGTAAGTTGGGTCAATGAAGAATCAGGGGAAACCTAACTGGTGACTGATCAATGCAGCAAGACGTGGAGGGCCATCATATTTGCGTTCGGGGCTGTAACGGGAAGATATTCAACGCAAGTTCATAGGAATAGGGATAATGGGACGCACTCGGCAATGATCTCTTCACTAGGTTTCAAAGTGTCCATAACGCTCGAGATACGGTTATTCGCGAAGATGTCGGGCTCGATTTCACGATAGACATGGTGAGTCGCCAGAAAGCGAAGGAATCGCGCTGCTTCACGATGAGCGCGACTGTGTGACCGATCTCGAATGTTTACGCACCGAGTTTGTCTGGATCTTGTCCGTTCTTCGCAGAGATGTCCTTGACGTGGAGACCCTATTACCCCCGAGGCACAAACAGCCACGTGGGACATGTCAATCAAATGGAAGGCAAAATAAAACTGGTCGAAGAAGTACACGAGGACCTGCTTCCCGAAGGATCTCCGTCACGTTGGCTATACACTAACATATGAGTTCTTGGCTTCATAGATCTGAGGAAATGGCTGACTTTCGAGGCATGATCTTACAGCTGCGGACCGGAAGTGCTACGACGGGAATCAGCGGCACTACAAGAAGCAAGCAGCGGGAGATGGGACGCACTCCTCCTGCAACGTGGTACAGCGAGACCTGAGGCGGCGTGAATATTGCAGCAAGTTGCAAGGCTGCGGCGCTGATAATATTCGCGGCTTCCGCAGCGGAAGGGTCCGCACGGAAGGCCTCTGAAGAGGGCGTGAATGGTGCATCAAGGTCCGGAAGTTGCGCGCCCTTGTCCGTGCAGCTTTGCTGGACGATCGACAGAGAGTCAGCAATCAGGCGCAGGAGTTGATGGGCTGGAGACGACATGCAGAGTGGGGGGGGGATTGTCTAGATGGCTCGGATGTGCTTTAATATACAAGTACCCCGCGCTGTGCGGAGGGAGCAGTCGGATACTATTTTCGGCGGCAACGATAGCTATAACGATAAATGGGGTGGTCGAGACCTCAATGGAGATGATGTAGTCTGTAGATAACAATACGCGCGCGTACCGTACGATGTTCAGAATTTGATATATCGTGAGTAGGGTATAAGATGATGGTTTTGCATGACCCAGGACAGGGTCAACATTCAGCGTTCCATACGTGCAGATAGCGCACGATTCGCATGTCGTCTTCGCATACTGATTACATGCTGTTCCGACTTCAAAAGTAGGGAATCCGCATTCTAGAGGAGAGCTGAAGAAGCACATGAAGACCGGAGGGCGCCAACCTTCGCACAATCAATTCATTTCCACCGCCCAGAGTTGCCTCGCTCCCGCGAACCTGACAGGAATTGATATGAGCAGCACTACAAGTTACGTCAGCATCCGGGAAGTTTGAAAGGTGCCTCAGGAGAAACATACGATGCCTCTGGGCTGATCTGGGGCACTCCAAGTGTACACGGTCCACAGAATGACTGTGGCTGTCCGAATGTCTGATGCGAGGCCTACAAAGTTCCCATGACTTCCCAGGAGGTCCGTTCCCTGATGGCTGATATGTCTACGGGCGGCGTGGCGTGCAGATGGAAGAGGAACGTGCCGCTTGAGAGAACTCATTGAGAAAACATTGCCACTTACATACAAGTTAAGGGTGATCCGGCTCTCCAGAATCAAGTGTCTTTCAAAGACTACGAGCAGGGTCGAGCGAGTCGAGGGTCACTGTCGTGAATTCTCCAAGGGCAGCGTACGCATGTACAAGCACCGCTCTTGGTAAACCCGCGGGATCGGAAGCGTCAGATGAAACGTGCCAGTGTCTGCCAACGTCCGAGGTTGCCCACGACACGAGCGCGCGATAAGTAGAAATGGGAAGAGAAGCAGGGCGAGCTCTTCATGAGTGCGTAGTCCCATGGAAGTACGAGTGGATAGATGGAGTTCAAGGTTCGGCTTTGGATGGTAACGCGGTCAAAAGGTCCTACCGTCCTACAGAGGTTGTCACCGGCAAGAACCACATATGGTATTAATGGTAGACGTAATCAAGGCTTCACCTTATAGTATAAGTAGCCATTTGTATGACTTCGGTTCTCCGTGCTGTAATCTCGAACTGCAAAACTTGAATATCTGCGACCGGTCACGAAGGTAAGAGACATTGGACTCGTCTGGTGGCACTGGCCACCAAGACGAGCGCCGGGCGAGMCCGGACCGTACCGGAACCAAACCGGCTATTTGGCGTGGATTTATTCCAAAACAGATTTAGTCGGGATTTGCGGGAAACGTCCCTTCGCCACAAACCGTCCTCGAGTACGTACCACCAACATGACGCCGAACATACCTTCAGGTATCTACATTCTTTCTTCTACAGCACAAAACCCTCCAAGATGTGGTTTTCTGAGCCCTTCGCGGCCCGCCCAGCACGCATGGAACCGGGCCGTGATGTTCGAGATCAAGAAAGCTACCGTCATGCCTCGGTCAGATGATTGCGACCGTCGGTCTGCCCCACTTCTCCAGCCAACCTCGTCGCGCGCCATCGTCAGAACCGCGTCTCTGCGGCGCCCGCCTAGGTCACGCAGGATACAGTTTATCCTGCGCGATTCGAAGAGCATATAAATATGCGGGCTTCTCAGGCTCAGGTCACGGCTCTCCGCTCCCTTCTTTCGATACGGCCCTACTTCTTTGCTGGCGCTGGGACCAACGACAGCCTGAACGGAGATCTCGAGGACGATGGCCATTGCGAAGAACACGCGCGCGATTTTGTTCGCGATCTTCATCGCATTCGGTGCGTGTGCCCTCTAGTTTCCACCAATCGCCGTCTGACGTTGTCTGTGACTTCGTAGGTGGCTTCCTATTCGGATACGACATCGGTGTCATCTCAGTACGCTCCGCTCACATTTGAGTTCATCGAGGACGTTGGAATTCATACTTTGCAGGGATGTCTGATTATGCCAGACTTCATCCAACGCTTCGGCGAGCAAAACGCTGATGGGACATTTACCCTGTCGTCCTCGCGGCAATCCATTATCACCTCCCTCCTCTCCGCTGGGTATGTCTTTCGTATCCTCGTTTCTTAAGCACATACTGAAGTGGCTCTGTAGTACCTTCGTGTAAGCCAGCGCGCTCGGAACTTGTTGGCGGTAGTTACTGATCGGAATGCAGCGGTGCACTCGGACAAGCCCTTACATCCGACCGATATGGGCGACGCGGCTCTATCTTCATCTGGTCCACCATCTTCACGGTCGGCGTCGTCATTCAGACTGCGACCCTGACTTCAATCGCACAGATTAGCATTGGACGATTCATCGCGGGTCTCGGTGTTGGTGCGCTGTCTGGTAAGTTTCGCTTCATGTAGAACCGAATACATCAGGCTGATGGGACATGTCAGCGATTGTCCCGTTGTACAATGGCGAAACATCGCCGAAAGCCATTCGAGGGATGATTTTGGTCATGTACCAGCTGCAGATCATCATGGGGTGCGTATGGCGGCGTATAGTAAATATCCATAAACACTCACCTGCGTTCGTTGCAGAATATTCATATCTTATATCATTGACCTCGGCACGCACACCATCACAAACTCTGCGTCGTGGAAGATTCCTGTCGGCCTCCAGATGCTCTGGGGTCTTATTCTCATGAGCGGCATCCTCTTCCTCCCCGAATCTCCGTTCGTCCATAACTTTTGACCATATTACATTGTCCTCACACTCTTTTTCCAGACGTCATCTCCTTTTTACTAACCGCACCGCCGAGGCTCGATCCGTCATTGCCGAACTCAACAGCGTCCCAGAAAACGACGCGCTTGTAACGTCTGCAATTTCTGAGCTGGAGATCGCTATTGCTGCGGAGAATGAGGGCGGCCGCGCTACATGGCTGGAATGCTTCTCAACGCGTAACCAGCTCTGGAAGCGTACTCTCAACGGAATGATGCTCCAGTTCATCCAGCAATTGAACGGACAGAACTTCTACTGTGCGTTCTGCTGCTTTCTCTCGCCTTTACTGGATGCTTATGTCAAAACAGACTACTATGGAGACACATTCTTCCAGAGTGCGGGCACGGAGTTGTCACCGTACGTGATCCAGACTATCCTTGGAGCTGTTTCGGTGGCTGGAACTCTTCCCGCGCTGTACCTCATCGAGACTTGGGGCCGCCGCCGCGTACGTCGCATTTCATTTCTGTTCGTAGCGAATGCTGTATTCACCGGCAACCTCAGTCTCTCCTCACCGGCGCGCTCCTCGAAGCCGTATGCGCCCTCATTGCAGGCCTCTCGGGCCATTTCCTCGTTGCACAAGGCCAGAACCCGAAATCGGGCGGCGACACGCTCATCGCGTTCGCCGTCTTGCAGGTGTTCTCTTATTCGATGTTCTGGGGCCCCACGCCGTGGGTATACCTCGGCGAGAGTTTCCCGCTGCGCGTGCGCCCGAAAAGCATTGCGCTCGGTAGCGCGACCAGTACGTGCTCGCCGCGATCTAGGCGAACGCGAGACTGACATTCACACCTAGACTGGCTGTGGAACTTCCTCCTCTCGTTCTTCAGCCCCCGTATCGCGGCAGACATCGGCCCGCTTATCTTGCTCATCTTCTTTGGCATGCTCGTGTTCGGTTACGTCTACGTCTACTTCATGATCCCCGAGACGAAGGGCCTCAGCCTCGAGGAGGTCGACCAGCTGTACCGCGAGGGCGTGCGCCCGTGGCGTTCGGCGGGCTGGAGGCCGCACTTACTGGAGGAGAGCAGAGCTCGCGAGGGCGAGGGTGATGGGGATGTGAAGGAGGACGTTATGGTGGAGAAGGGTGCGGAATCGGTGCATACGAGTGGGAAGGAGAAGGCGTGATTTTGTTGTGTCATGACTCGGATGTAATGACTGAGGACGACTGGATGGATGACATTGTATCAGTACTCTTAGGATGACCCTCATGCGACTGCGTGAGCGAATGATAGGATTTGAATTGGTTCAGTCGTCAGGTCGGTCTGAACAACTTCGCGCGTGGTGGTGGCTGTGCATTGTCATATCCGGGCCCTGAAGGAAGTATAGGCTACTTGGGATCGACAACTACATCAGTGATCTGCTCTGCCTCAACGAGGCTGAGCGCTCGAGCACCCGTTTATAATGCACCGTCTCTAGCCATGCTCGCTGTTGGATCCTCCGCTGGCGGTGTCCACCCATTTTCGCTCCATTTTTACGATTTTTCTACGCTCTGGTTAGCGTCATTTTTTCAACTCATCCGAGTGTAACATAACTTCGCGATGGCACCTCTTTGGCGTTCGGACAGACAAGGTACGAGGCAAGCAATTATGTTCTATGTGTGTATCCACCTTTTGATATCGTTTAGATCGCAAACAAGCTGCTTCGCCTGAGCTTACTGCGCGAGACATCTTCCCTGTCTCCGTAACATCCAATGGTGTGGTCATCCCAAATCCGGCCTTGGCGACGATCTCGCTGAACACGCCGAGCCTCGTCTTGTTCCCGGGCACACCCACTTCCACTTCCACCAGCACACCTGAACCTTCCACGTCCTCGACGCTCCACCTTGGACCCGGGCTTCCCATATTCAGCTCTGCATCCCCAACGCTGCACCTCGGACCCGGGCTGCCCATCTTCAGTTTGACACCGACACCCACTTTTTCGTCGCTTCACCTTGGACCTGGGCTCCCCATCTTCAGTTCGACGCCGGTGCCTACATTTTCGTCGATTCGCCTCGGACCCGGGCTTCCCATATTGAGCCCGACACCCTCGGTCACTACAACTTCTGTAGGCAGCACTTCGACAGCGTCCTCCTCTTCTCCAGCGTCTTCCAGCTCGTCTGCGCCAGTAGATTCGTCGACGTCCTCGCAGGCGTCGACCACAACTTCCGAGTCTACCACATCCTCGACCATCGCCGCGCAAACATCAACTACGAGTGCAACCGTTCTTCCCATCTCGATTCCGAGACCCTCATCGTCAAGCGCGACAAATGGCGGGGCGGTCCCCACCACGACACCAACGACATCGCATGGAGGTCCGGATGACCCGACGCCAACTGATGGATCACCGACGGGGAAGCCAACTGAAAAGCCGGATCCCCCGAATGGAGGAGATCCCCCGAACGGAGGCAGTGACCCTACTCACGGAGGCGATCCCTCTGGTGAAGGAGGCAATCCTTCCAATGGAGGGCCTTCAGGCAGTGGTCCGAGTGGTGGAGGGCCTCCCGGAGGCGCTCCGCCACCGCCGCCTCCTCCGCCGCCGCCACCCCCACCCATCGGGGGCCCAGGGGGAGGTGGTCCAAGTGAGGACGGTCCAAGCGGGGATGGTCCGAGTGGAGATGGCCCGAATGGAAGCGGGCCTACTGAAGGAAGTCCGACTGGATCAGGTCCGACTGGATCAGGTCCGACCGGCACAGGTCCTACAGGCGGTGGTCCTACTGGTGAAGGGCCGACCGGTGGTGGCCCAACCGTTGGAGGGCCGACTGGCGGAAGTCCTACTCCCCCTCCCCCTCCGCCGCCGCCACCTCCTACAGGTGCGGTCCCACTGGCGAGGGACCGAGTGGAGATGGACCTACTGGAGGAGGACCGACTGGCGGAGGGCCAACCGAAGGCACTCCACCACCTCCACCACCACCTCCCCCGATTGGTGATCCCAACGGCGATCCGTCTGATAACCCCACGAATGAACCGACGGTAACTACTCCGATAGACCCAGACCCTACAGAGTCGGCGTCGGCGTCCCAGTCAGAGTCAGAGTCTGCGTCGAAGTCGAAGAGCAAGGGATCGAGGCCGAAATCATTTAGCATCGACTTCACCTTCGCGCCAAGCGCACCCGAACCAACAGGCTCGCAGCCTTTGGATCCTTTGGTGCAGCAGCCTGTTGTGCCTGTCACCGGTGCGGTGCCAACGAGACCGGCTTTGTCTGCCCCGTCTGCAACTTTGTTTGAGACGCCTAGGAGTTCTGCAGCACGTCCATCGGCATCCGCGGTCGCTTCTCTCGATTCATTCGAGAACGAACCTGCTTCGAAGACGGAAGGCCTGATCTCCAATACTCTCAGTGACTTGGTCGAGGTTTCTCAGACCGCCGAGCCAATCGTCGATCCCGACGACAGCGGGGCCTTTGTGAGGCGTTCTTTCAGTCCGAACCCACACGCGGGACTTTTCGCGCCAGCTCACCCTGGTTGACGATTCGTAAGTACGATTTCCCTCATTTATGCATGATATTGATTCAATGCATATCATATGTTATAGGTCGTATCAGGCGACGAGCGCCATTCTCGTCGTACCGGTCATACTGCTCTTCGCGTTGGGATTTATGTTCTTGTTTACGGTGCAGCGGCGCCGCCGATTGGCGAAGCCTTCTCCCCTTGCGTAATACCACTGGGGGTTTGCGCCTTATATCCCCCTGGGATATATGTAGGGATACCTGCCGTACGGGCAATGTCCCGATGAGGGTACTAGCCCATCGGATGAGGTGTAATAAACTATGGTTCAACAGAGCGGAATCGTGTCTATCAGGCTGATACTTCATGATGTTCTCCATGAATCGTTCGCTCTTAGAAGACTCGATAATTTCGGTGCGTTTATTCCCAGGATTCACATATATATATAGGACAGCGCTGTACTCGGAGCTGGTTGGTGCAGCATGCTCAAGCACGTCCGATCTCGAACGAGACGTGCGTTGATGCTGGTTCGAATTTCTGACGCCTGGCTGACTCAGACTTTCAAGTGGTACTCGTCCATCTCCGTGCCCATCACAACCATCCGGAGATGCACTCGCCGATCGACCATCATGCTATGGTTCTATATGCATAATCAATACACAGCCACTGTATCGTACTCACTAATCCTGTTTCTCTTGCGCGTCTGACTATTTTCGTATCCTAACCATTGAGTATGTATTTATGAGACCGCCTTGTCCAACGTCAAGTTGTGGTCAATCGCTGGCGGTTACCATCCCTCTTTTCTGGTCGCTCCTTTTGTTAAATTTATCATTCTGTTTTCTTCGTCCGCCTCACGAACCACGCCATGCCGCCGCTGATCCTCCCATTTTCGTCCTGGAGACGTTTTTATGATTACACGGGTGCGTGAACCATCTGATTAAGAGTACTCTTACTGATAAATACGTGGTTTGTCCATAGACCCTGTCCAGCCACCTCACTATGATGCGAAGGACTCGATTCCTGAATTTATCACTCTTCCTCCGTATGTTGTCATCCCCAACCCGGCGCTCCAAACAATCTCAACATTGACCCCGACGGCCATCCAACTCTCCACAGTCACCACAACGACAACATCTCAACCGTCGTCATCGAGCTCTGCGACAACAACACCAGCTCCGAGTGCTTCGGAGACGACGACAGAGGCGCCTGCGCGACCCACAACAGAATCTTCCTCGCAGGAGACGACAACCTCTAGTTCTACTGCAACCTTGCCACACCGCACGAGCGGATCTACATCTTCAGCCCCCGCACCATCGTCTTCGATCTCGGTCCCACCATCTTCCGCTGCGTCTAGTGCATCGGCATCTACAGCATCGGTCTCTGCCACATCGGGGTCGGAGTCAACATCATTTTCAGCGTCAACTTCGGCAGCCAGCGTATCCTCGTCCTCTACTCAAAGTTCAGCCCTCTCGACTCCTGCCGCAGCTTCCTCCGCATCCAGTGTGCCTACCAGCACAGCATCTTTCTCTTCCACAAGTCTCGCTTCTTCATCTGACCATGCGTCGTCTGGACACCCGTCTATCACACATAGCGCCAATGGTGCTTCTACATCGACAGCCGCAAGTAGCACGACCTCATCTGGCCGGACTGTTATTCCCCTCCTTCCTCCTGGACGCAGCACGAAGTCAGCGCCTGCCCAATCAACACCCGCGCAGATGCAATCAATCCTCCGCCCCTCCAGCTCCCAGAAACCCGAGCCCGATCCACCAAGCACCAGTGGGAGCGGGGGCAACAATGGACGACCAAGCTCTTCAAATCCGTCCGGCGGGGACAATACGCCGGAAGCTGGCGGTGGAAGCGGTTCACCGCCGGCGGTTGGAAGCCCTCCCGTGTCGCTACCTGATATACCACCGCCCGTCGTACCTCCCGTTGTCCCACCGCCGATAGTGCCGCCACCTGTCGTACCACCCGTCAGTGGACCTGCGGGTAGAAATCCCAATAGAAGTGATCCGTCCGAAGGAGATTCACCTAGAGGACGGCCTAGCGGAGACAGTCCTAGTAGAAGTGGGCCTAGCGGGCCTAATCCATCGAATCGGCCAGATTCGGGCGGAAGTACGCCACGTTCTGGAGGACCAGTCCCACCAATTGTCCCGCCAGTTGTACCGCCTGTGGGAGACCCATCTTCGATAAGCACCCTGCCTGCAGAATCTCCCCCTCAATCATCTGCGACCGCGGAATCGGTGAGGCCATCCAAGTCGAAGACCGATGCGAACCCATCGAAGACCCTCCTGCAGTCCACCAATCGTCCCAATTGATGGCAACGGGCCGACCCCATCTGCATCTGCCTCTCAATCTGCCAGCGAAGCACGTCCTCCGCGTCCGTTCAGTATTGCTCTGTCGTTCACGCCAGAATCTTCCCCTGAGCCGACAGCAGCACCTGATACTCCGGCTACCAGCGAGTCAACAGTGGTAAATACTTTCTCTTCGTCTGCAACGCACTTGGATTCGTCTCTGCCTCACAGGTCAAGGTCGTCTCTGCTAAAGGGATCTAGCATTGGCACTGTCACGCTCTCTAGTACAACACCGCCCACATTCGTCGATACCACGCCATTGACTAGACCTGACCCTCGTTCGACTCACGACTCCTCTTCGTCGAGCTCCGTTACTTCCATCAAGGCCGAAGCTACCAAATCGTTCGAATCGCCCATGACGTTGGGTGGAATGAGCTTCGATAGAAATGAGAAGCGTGAGTTCCATGTAACTTCAGAGGCAACGCTTCCGCGCCGACTCGTCTTGGCTGGCGGTTCGTAAGTGCTACTCTCATTCTGCACGCGTAAGATGCTGTAGTTGATCGCAAATATCCCAGGTCGAGCGAAATAGCGGGTCCTATGCTCGCTGTGCCAGTCATTTTGCTCATGGGGCTAGGACTTGTGTTCGTTTTTGCAGTGGGGCGGCGGCGGTTATCGAAGACCTCCGTCTCTGCATAACGAGTACGAGAGGTAGACGACTACCCCATCACGTTCATCATAGTTGAATCGTGTTTGTCCTCTGCTCTCAGCGTTCGGTCACTCGAAAACGGTCCACCTATCAATGGTAATTCCAAAGGAACGTTGGTATAAGTATAGAAACTATTAAGCAGATACAATAATGGCAACTTGTCGCGAGGCGCTATGAACACTATCAGTAAACACTTTGAACGGTTTAGGGAGAGAGCTTACCACGCCTGCTCCGAATCCAGCAGGCCTGTCCAAGCAAGTTCCGGGACAGGTCTACAACAACCCTGCGGCCTTTCCCACACTCCGGCTCACCGAAAACGGCAGTGCCTCCACCAAACCGACGCCCGCACCAATCGACCAATCGATGTATCCAGCTGTTGACCAGCTGAGCCACGCAAACGTACACCCATACCCCAACACACGCGTCGCGCGCGACTCGCGCATGCCCATCCTCTTCCCGAGCGCGATGACCGTATCTTCAGCTGTGATCGCAATTGCCTGGTATATGAAGAAGGGGAAGGAAGAACCGATGAGGGCTGGGTTGACCATGTAGTCGCCGCCCATGTGCATTACCCCGGACAGAAAGAACGCGACATAGAGCTGCGTATAAGACGAGCCGGTCGTCCCGCGCTGGAAACCAAGTTTGTTGCAGACCCAACGTCCCATAGAGGTGCCATGCTATACAGGAGGCACCGTGCAATGTGAGCAAGATAATACGCAGAAGCACACCCGGAAGACATACGCGACGAAGCATCTGATGCCAGGATTTCCTGCCGCTCATAATCAGCATTGGGAAAAATACAAGCGGAAGCGAAACCATCGATGCAACTCACCCCCAGAACTTCCGAATAGTGTAGCAGTCGGACCACTTCCCGAACATGTCGGGCCAATCTTCCGGATTGGATGTCCGCAGCGCAACTGTGCAAAGAGCGGGCACAGTATATTGGAGATTAAGCATTGCGTACGGCGTAGCCATGAACGCGATTATATTCATGCAGCGCAGGAGGTATCCTTCGGAGCCGACGGACTGCATATTGTCGCCAGTAAGGTGAAAAAGAGCGTGCGTGTGCTGGTATGTCTGCGCGATGTCGATCAAGATGAGGTACCATAACGCCCAGAGGAGCCGAGAGCGTATGAACTTTCCGCGGGACATGCGAGGGCGAGGTGGGATATTGGGAACCTGGTGCCCATGCATGAGTACTCGATCTGAATACTTGTTTTGAAGAGAATGGAAATCCCACCTGGTAACTCCAACCTACTCCACGAGGACCATGCTCTATGCAGAATGCCCAACAAGCGCGGCACAATAATGGCAGCTCCTGTGCGGAGGTTTTGAACTTGTCGCGCTCGTGCCGGATGTCATCGACGGGGCTGGTGAGAAGGAGCAAATGTGCCGCGGCGAAAGCCTGTCCAATGAATCCAGAGCCGACGCTGTAGTTCAGCATCGGATCTCCCATCGTACAATGCAAGGCTGCGTATGTGGGGTATAGATATACCAGGAATCCGAGAAACCGTACCCATAGTGGAGGGCCGAGCGTAAGGAGGGCGCACATGAAGATCTGCGGGAGGACGATGTACGGATAAACCGGTAGTTGCAGCCTGGTTTCGTCCATTTTGGCGCACTGTAAGCAGGCAGCGTCAACGTCTGGGTGCAGAAAAGTAGAGTGGGACTACCTTGCCGTGAGCTGTCTGGGTCCTGGGAGCAAAAGCGTTGAGTAATGTAGTACTGCTACATAGTAAAACTGCGCGTCTCGTCTCGTAAGATGAAAGCCCATGTTCGTACTAGTGCACTCGGTAATTTTAAATGCAGTAATTGTCAGGAATCATCGTACTATACTTTCCGAAATCGATCACAGGCCCGGCGAAGGACGTCAAGTAGTATATATACTGTACGTTAATCCTTAAATGATGCAAAAATCATCCTTCTTCGCCCTGATCGACCCTTCAAGACCCAGGCTCGTGTGGGCAGGCTTGCCACGGTGAGAAATCGGTTCAATTCATCGCATAGAGAAATTGAGGCCTAGAGAAATTGAGGTAGCCGGTCACGACGACCCTGACCACGCGAGACGCTGACTAAGCAGCGCGCGACGCGACGCGTTCTTCACCGCGGCGAGTAAGCTTGTCCTCCTCTCAGAGCATAGCACAAAGACAAAATCCTCATCGTGGACGCTACTATTCGTATACCCTAGAGATAGTAGGTCTTACCAGTTATTCCGGGATCAATCTTACATGTTTCGTGTCTTACAGCCCGCAAGACTGTAACCACAGTACTGGTTACAACATATTTGAACGCGCCGTACATCATCTTTATCGAGCGTGGCTCATCTACGCGGTCTTTCAGCAACACGTACTATGTCTAGCAAAATTGAAGAGCCCAAGCCGATTCTACCGACCCAGGCTAGATGGGAGCCCAGCGCGGACCCGACGTCTATCGCCGTGCCAGGACTGGACTCCACGGCTTCTGTGAATGATCAGATCGACCAGATCGAGCAGCTCATAACCATTAAGCTTCAAGTGTGTCTGTGTGCGCTCCTCCGAAGAACTTTGCTGACTCAAAGGGACATATAGAACATTGACGCCAACTTCTCCAAGATGCAGCAGATCATGTCGAGTCGCCTCTTACCTGCGTTCAAACGTTATTCAGTAGGGACGGAACCAGTTAGAGAGGCTGCCAAGGTGTGTGAAATACCATTCCTCCCAGACCAAATTGTTCAACCTACCACAGTTCTGGACGTCTTTCTACGAACAAGCAGCGCAGGTCCGCATTCCCACGTACGAAGACTACTCTACAACGCACGATCAATCCTCGCATACAGAAGCCGAACAGAGTCATGAAACTGAGGCAGATATCACGGCATCCTCGGACCACTCATCGGCATCCAGCTCGTCGCACCATCCATCTGGCTTCGACCCCAGCCGCCTCCCTTCCGAAGAGTCTTTCCTCACCGGCCAAGCCGCCGTCTCGTCCACCCCCGCCCGCACACGCCTCCACCATCAAAATGCACACGACACCTTCACGACGCAGGGCTCCGAGCCCTCCTGGACGGCATCGCTCGAGTCGCCCATGGTCCGCCTCGACCGTGACCTCCAGAACTTCGCGCGCGAGGACCAGCCCATCTCCGACTCTGTGATGGATGACTCTTCCGCTTTCAACGATACCATGGATGCCACGGTGCATGCGCACTCACATTCGCACGCGCAGCAAGCCAATGACACGTACTCGGAGCCCATGACGCCGTCACCAGACAATGGGAAGTCGCGCCAGCAGCAGTCCCTCCGGTTCGATGTCCTCCGAAGCACGATGGAGTCCGGAGGTGGTGGGCGGAGCAAGGGTCCCGTCTCCCCGCTCAAGTTCCGCCAGAAACCCAAGACACCAATCCCAGCCTCACGCAATCCGTATCTTCCGCCCGGGACCAAACCGCAAGACTGGTCTGGCGTCATCGACCTCCGTGACCCCTCCATCACGACACCCCAGCGCTCGACCGCAAGGACACGGACTTTCCGCGCCGCCACACCGCCCGCATCGGCTTACCGTGCGGCCCCCGTCGACGATGACGAAGACGACGACTTCGACCTGCCTCCGGGAATGTCGCCGCCCGTAACGATGGACATCGCGCGTCTGCCGACACTCGGGCGCACGCCTCGTAAGGAGGCTGCAGCACGCATCGGGCGCGATCTCGTGGGCAACGCGCAGCGTAGGCAGCCTGCCGGCCTGTCGACCGCATGGGAGCGCGCGCGCGCCGGCATGGCGCCCGCCGTCGAGTCGAGCATGAGCTCCGCGCCGACGCCGCCGTCGCTCTCGCGGTACACGCGCCATGCATACCCGGACAGCGTGAGCGGCAGTCTCGCGGACTCAACCCTCGAGAGCATGATCCGCCGTGTGGGGCTCATGGGCTATCAGCAGTCGTCGACATCGATGGCCTCGAATTCGTCGGCGGCGGCTTATGCTTCCGTCCAACATCCAGAGTCCACCCCTTCTTATTACACGTCCGCCCAGCCTGCAGAGCCCACCCCATCGTATTCTCATTTGCACTCACACTCCCAGTCGCACTCTCAATCGCACTCCTACTCACACGCAAATTCAGAAGCACCGACGCCGAGTATCCAGCCTCTGCAGCCCCACATACCTCCATCCTCWTCGCTGCAGACCCCCGAACAGCCCCAGGCGCGCTACGACCTATACCAACTGGACGACTCGCAGCTCCCCGCGGGCAGCGGCGACGGCGACGAGGACGACTTTTCGTCCGACTCGCTCGAACGACGAAGAGGAATTCGTGCACAACACCGCCAACCCGTCCGCCGCGTTCCTGCTCGCGTCGCAGCAGCGTGGCGCGAACGACGCCGACGACTCCTTCGGCAGCTCCACGTCCAGCGACTCGTTCGGCGACGAGGACATCGACATGGGCGCCGGCCAGGTTCCCGTGCATGCGTTCGCGAACGTTGCAGAGGACTCGTTCGACGACTCGTTTGACGATGCGGACGATGCAGGCCTTGGGG
>SEOQ01000614.1:0-17301 GCA_004679275.1 Dentipellis fragilis
CTCCCGCGTGCACGCGCCGGGGGCGCTCGCGCTTGCGACGTCGCTCCCACCTGCACAACTCTTCGCCGGACCCGCAAGGCGGCGGTATCACACTCACTCTGCCATGACCTCCTCTTCTCGAGCATCCACATTCACAACAGCGTGTCTTGATCTCGACTCGCACGATCCCGTGCAGGATGGCCATATCGGAGAAGAGCCAACGCTAACGATCTTGTCTGTGCTGGTGATGAGGAAATTTTTGTGGTTGAAGGAGGCGGGGTTATTAGAGGCTTCGGTTGATTGGCGTCGAAATATTCCCGAATGGCGGAAGGTGGACTGATGTCTTGTACTGTAAGTTTGTTCGATTATGTTGGCAGTCATGGCGGTTGTGCTGACGAAGGTGTTTGGCAGACGCCGACCCGTGATTTCGGTATCAGTCAGTAAAAATTGGGAACGCAATGTTCTTGGAAATGGAACAGGTTATGGGCAAGTTGGATATCTGGAAGGTTCTGTACAATATCTTGGGAATTTTGCATCCGCTATCTGTGCTTTGGTTATTTCGTGATATACATAGACGTCTATACACACAGTTGCATGTACATGTTTCAAACTTCAGGGTTTCAAGAATAATTGATACACAAAGAATTACACACGAACGTCTTAATACTGCATCTTCCGAAGTTAAGTTCCACCTCTTCAATCAAAGGGACAGAGCCTGGTCACGCAGGCGCCATATACCACGGCACCGCCGCCGGGCCCTGTCTCTTCCTCTCCAACGACACGCTCACTCCATCCGATGTCCGCTTCGACTACATACACGAGCAATCGGTCAGCCCCTACACGTCGCATGGAGGAGAATAAGTAGATACGCACCGTCCAATGCCGATTCTCGCTGACCACTAGGCGCAGCGTCGGGATATGCTCCATGAGATGCCGGACGGGCTCCGTGGTGAGCCACATGCCCATTTTGCCATGCACCATGTGCGGCATCTCGATATCGACGTCGCCGTCAATAAGTGTCTGCAGCGAGTGAGAGTTGGCCAGCGCGAGGTTGAACGCGAGCTGCGCAGACAACCCGCACCATGCATCAGCGCCCACATTCCGCCTCACGAGTAGAACGAAGGAGATGAAGAACGCACGTAGTCGCGCACGGGTACAGGCACGATGAGCTTCTCGAGCTGCGGACACCCCTCCGCGATCACCTCGATGCTGCTGGAGCTGAGAGAGCAGTTATACAGGCTGAGCTGGCGGAGGCTCACGCCGTGGTCATCGATGAGCTCCTGCACGAACGCCTCGCCGAGCAGCAGGCGCGCACTGAGCTGAAGAGACAGCGAGTGGAGCGGTGTGCCCCATGTGCGGAGGTACGCGAAGAGCGATGCCCACAGAGCGGGGAGAGTGCTGCCAGCGAGGGGCCCGTTGGCGTCTGAGTCGACGGAGAGGTGCTTGAGCTGCCGGAGCGGAGGGAGAGAGGGAGAGAAGGGCTTCGCGCCATTCTGGGGGAAGAGAGTTGAGTGAGCAAAGGAAGGGGTAGGAGAGGAAATGGTGCGTACGGCGGTAGAGAAGCCAAGGCTTTCAAGCTCGGGCGTATGCACCGTCGCGCGAAGAACATCGTGGTGGTCGATATTCGGGCACCCCATGATGTACAGGCCGCGCAATTTGGGGATGTGCGGAAGGGTAGTTTGCAGGATGGTGGGATTCATGTCGCGTGACATCTGTTGCACATCACACATTATTTTCGATCCATATCATTAACAGCATATATTAAAGCACCCACGTAAATAGTCAAGCTCTGCAGAGTAGGCGCCAGCGTCTGAGCCCACTTCGGTAGCGCATCAATGACTTGCCACGACGCGTTTTCGAGCATAACACTCTTCAAACCCTTGATCTTCGTCAACTGTTCGGTCTGATCCGCGGTCATATATGCGTTCAACCGTAGTGTGTGCAGCCTTTCATGGATCCGCAAGGGGACGAGAAAGACAGGGACGATGTTGGCAAGCGTGCACGTGAATGAATTGAGGTTTGAGGCCGCCATGACAGTTGCCGTAGCATCGCGCAGGAACTGAGGGCTCGGTTGTGCCTTTGAGTGTACCCTTGTATTGGGTACGGCGCGAATATCTAAGAAGACATCGCGTAAAGACGGATGAGAGATCTATCTGAGTGGGCTCTACGATCTCACCAATATTCCGTACATGTATGGCAAGACCGGGATGGGCGATCGCAGAGGCAAAGGGTGACTGAACCTGGAGAAAACAATTGGATCAAATGAGTTGGATCCACTCGCGTACCACGTACCCTCCCATATCGTTTCGCCTGGCTTTGGTAGAACACGAGCGACCGATACAACCGCGGCGTAACACCCGCCAAGAAGGACCTGCTGACGAGCGACACGGACGCGAGATCGGCCGGTCAAGAAGAGGAAGATGAGCTCGAGAACATCATAGTTGAGGTTGTCCGCGCTGACCATCGCGTTGTCGACGATGGCGGGGGGAACGTCGTGGACGTCGACGCGCGACGCGAACTTGAGTGACTCTGAGTGCGCGCGCAATTGTGGCGAGCTGAGCACGGCGGGCGGGGCCGGCCCGCCGGTCTCCTCATCGACCACAACCACGACCATGTCTTTCCTCGTTGGCCCCGTCTCGGGCGCCCTCGTCGCCGGCGGCGTGCGTACTCTATCTAACATATCGTACAGTTGTATTGACAGCGACCACAGATCTACTACGGCTTCTCTAACCTCATCCAGAGCAGGTTCGTGCCTTCCGAACTTACCCATATCTCTTCAAGTCGCTGACAGAGTTCTCAATTGCACAGGACAGAGCAGCACCGCCAGGAGTCAGTTTAACCATCTGCTTGCTGGCGCTGAATTTGCTTATAATTAACGCATATACAGCCTCCATCACCTCGCGCAACACTTCTCCGAGCCCATTCCGCCGCACCCCGCCCCCGCATCCGCCGCCGCACGCGTCGTTCACCGGCCATTCACCACGCTTCTGAAGCACCAGTGGAACGAGAAGATCGCCGTGTTCTTCGACAGCACGCGCGCGTCCGAGGAGCGCGTTGCCGATTGGGGCCGACGCACGCTGTACGGCGGGCCTCCGAGTTCAGAGCCTTCGAAGCGCTCCTAGCTGCTCGACCACATATAGACAGCTGTATACCAATGTGCCATAATTTCGCATTGCTTATTCCGGCTTCAGGTCAGGGTCCCAGACTGATTGTGATATAAGGACCGTAAACTTGAACGTATACAGATTTCCAAGTACAATTCGAGACAACAGCTAGAAAACATGACACTCCTGGCACAACCGCACCCATGCTACATGCTACACGATGCATGATGAATCACTTTCGCAGCAAACATAAAGCGTTACATAGTTCTACACATCACCAATATTGAGCTTCTACCGCCCATACCCCTGTCCGTATCCATACTGCGGCTGCTGTTGCTGCTGCCCAGGCGGGGGCGGGGGCGAAGGCGCCCGGCGTCTTGACGCTTGTCCGCGCCCGAGATTGTCGATTCCCGGTGGGACGCCTGATCCGAGCAGGAACTTGAGCGCTCCGGGGTTGTGGGTGGCGGCGTCAGCGTCACTGTCCAGTGCGCGGAGGGAGGTTGTGATGAACTCGAGACGGGCATCATCCGCCGCGGCTTGGCTGAGTGTTGTTTCCAGGAGGCGCGAGAGATCGTGGGCGTGCTGGTAGTCAACGAGGAGTGAGCGGTCTAGGAAGGGCGTGGATGCCGAGGGACCTGCGGAGGCGGATTGGGGGGCAGGGAGCTCGAGCAGTGCGAATACGATGTCAAATGTCCGTTCGGACTCGGCGGCTAGCGCGGGCCCGGTGGCGCGAGTCATGTCTGCCAGCATCGTCTTGAGGAGGGCGTGGAAGATATCGAGGAGTGCGACTTTCGTTTCAAGGAGTATGCGTTCCCAGTCATCAAGGGGGCGGTCCTGGCTGTTGGTGGGGAAATGCAGACCACCATAGGATTGCGCAAGCGATGTAAGGCCGGAGTCGTAGGCACGCGCGAGAAGGATCATAAACTCCTTGTCGCGAGCGAATGCGCGAATGAAGTCTGGTGTGGCAACGTGCAAAAAGCAGAGGAGGCAGTGCACAGACTTGCGTAGACCATACAGCCCGATTGATGAAATTTGACTGAGAACAGATGCGAACGCAGGAACGACCGAGTTGTTCAGGTCCGTCTGAGGTGTCTTTGACGCCTGTACGGCCGCTAAGAAGAGGGCCCGGAGGCGTTTGAGATGTGTCGTGTATACAACCGTCAGATCCAAAAGAGTTGCAAGGTCGAGCAACCCAGACGGGGCTACACGCTCTGCAAGGAGGAGAACTCTATTTCGGATGACCTTTGCATCCCCGCTTAGTTCGTGGGATTTGTTTCCGGGTGACTCTGTGTCCCAGATCAGGGTTTGTAGTATCTCTTGTGCTGCATCGCGGGCGTATGAGGAGATGAAGGCAGCAGTCTGTGGGATATCCCGCTTCGGCGGCGGAAGAGAGAGCGTTTCGTGAAGAGCGCGCGCTATCTTTTGATGAAGATCCGCCACTTGAGACGGAGAAAGACTCGCCCTTGTTCGCGACGGGGGGTATGGAGGTAACGGCGCTATAGCCATAACTAGAGTCCTTCAAATAGCACCAAAGATCATTGATAAGTTGATATATCTTTACATAAATGAGAATGCTATACCGAGAGTCGTAAGCTTGCGGGAGTTGATTCTAAGCTATTCAGTAATCAGACGATGTGAGATCTGCCCGCAAGTCTGTGAAACCCTAACGCCGTGTTCGTCAACTGAAATCATGGTTCGAGCCATTCATATTCTTTATCAAAGGATTGACGTACTGTTGGACTACTACTGTTGTGGTGAAAGATGGACCTTGTGGTACTACCTGGCACTGGTATGACAATACTAACTGCTGTTGGCCTGCTGCATGGGTCTATTTGCGCATGTTTAATTCCAAGGCCGAAGCCGCCCGAGGCGACCGGAAAAGGCAACTCATCCTGCCACAGATACTTGCGCCTTTGTACCGGTTCCGCTCACTCATGCTATGCCGGACTCCAAGTCCAGTACACCGACGTGACGGCCACCGGTGCAGCTGTGCGTAGCAGCATGGCATGCCTTCGCTTCGACTCGAAAGCCGTGCACGTCTATGAGACGCACTGGAATATCGTGCCTCTTTAGTATCATCCTTGTGGATCACAGAGATGTGCGAGATCACCGAGAGCACATCGACGACCCGCGCGGACATACGTCAAAGGCCACGGCTAACAGCCATTACACTCATTTTACTCGGCGTTCTAGGCATAAGCTCATCTCAGAAGCTCTCCGAACTGCCTTTTCGTAAACGATCAGGCCCAACGATCATACAGATGTAAGTAAGTGCCTTCTGATGACTACACCCGCTGGCAGTAACGCAAGTACACCACATAACGTTGGAAGGGCTCGGCCACATCAATGAGGGATACGAAAGTCGACAGATATGCGTGGCGCTGAGCGCGCTCGTGTAGATGCTGAATCTCGCATGATTCTCTGTTCGCCGTTGTGTCCATCAGGCCCCTCGAATGTTGTCCAGACACCTCAACTGATGCAACATGACCGCGTATCCAATGTCCCTGGGTTTACAAATCTGAACACTACGACCAACGCAGGCCGACCCGGGTCACTGGATTACGGTACGTCCGCTCTGCAGAATCTCTGGAACCTCCGTTCTGGTTACCGTTGACGAGTTGACGCAGAGTCAAATATTTCACTGGCAGGAACTGCGATCACTGGGTCCACAAGTCGATAGATCAGCGGGGATGAGAAAGACTTCGAAGTCAATGACGTACTAGATGCTGGTCACTATCGAAGGATCACAGCGGACGATCATCATGGCTAGGTAGGCGGCGAGCTGCGTTGAAGGTATTAAATGCTTGGGGTGTCTTGCGCCCGCAACAAGTTTGACTGGAACATACATAAATCAGATAGGTGGAGTATTTACCATTTCAGACTGGATATACATACAATTTGAGTCGATTGCGTTTCCCGAGATAGGTGTTCATTGTTGCTCCGCTGGCGAAAGGCATCGTCGAACTCGTCGGCTCACCGAACATCCATTTACCCCCTATCAGCTGCCCTGGGTCGCACAAGATTCGGACAAACCGCGCTCCATTCACATTGTGCTGCATGCATTACCTATTGACTGTTCATCCAATGGATTCTTGCCTTGAGGATGCCATGAAGCTCCCATCCGATGCCTATCGCGATCATCTACAAAGCATGCTGCCATAGATTGACCAAGACATACACTTACCGATCAAGATGGCTGGTCCTGAATAAAGACATCGTAGACGGCCGGCGCGTCCGTTCTAGGACCTGGGCAGCTCTTTGGCGTTCGAGCTTTCTATACACACGCTTTATCGTTTTGAGAAGAGTGAATTCGTGGTATGACCTCGGATGCGGCTACGAATTTGTCCAAGACCATGTGCATCGTCGGATTGTCCTGAGACAACTGGGAGCACCTCTTTCTCCGATTGAGTGGCGATTGGGAGGTATTTGTAGTTGCTTTTGTGTTTCTTGGGCGGCAAGCTGCGGCAGCTGAGTGGCTGTGACCGGAGCGTGACCAAATAGCTGACAAAGTGCGCAAATAACACCAATCGTCGGCTCGGTCCTCTGCTTGACCCCGTACCACCATCTCCTCAACGTCGTCTGCCTCAATCCCTTCTTTCTAGAGCGTACGCCCTACTTGTTTTTCCCTAACCATCTGCAAGTACTGACCATGTCCTTCTTATTGTTTTTGTCGTCGTTGGCGCCTTCTGTGCGCGTTGCTACACTATTACATCGATCTGTGCCGATCTTCTGCGATCTGCCTCCCGCTATGCTACCAACAGTTCTCCAAACTCTCGTTCACGACAGCATTTACGATGGCTCTCAAGCGCATTAACAAGGTTCGTCGTGTTGTTTTTCGGCGGTTTGCAGGCGAGGTGGCGTTGGGACGCCGTAATCCATGTGGTCGCATGGAGGCGATGCTCTGATAGTCTAATCACCTTTAAGATTGTCGGATTCTGGCCAGGTGTATTGACCATACCATTTCTTCATGGTTGCAGGAATTGGTTGACCTCGGCCGCGACCCACCCTCTTCTTGCAGCGCGGGGCCCACGGGAGACAATATGTTCCAATGGCAGGCGACGATTATGGGACCCGTGAGTAATCAACTTCCGGATCTCGCCCGATTGCCTTTCTGATCACCTGCATGTTAGGGTGACTCTCCCTACGCTGGCGGCGTTTTCTTCCTGTCCATTACTTTCCCTACCGACTACCCGTTCAAGCCTCCCAAGGTCAGCTTCACGACCAAGATCTACCACCCGAACATCAATGCAAACGGCTCCATCTGCCTTGACATCTTGAGGGACCAGTGGTCACCAGCACTGACGATCTCTAAAGGTGCGTGCTGCACATGGCTACACGCTGTAAATAGACGCTAATGTTGTCTTCTTTTATCTTTGCTTGCATAGTCTTGCTTTCCATCTGCTCGATGCTCACGGATCCCAACCCTGATGATCCCTTGGTTCCCGACATCGCGCACCTGTACAAGACCGATCGTGCTCGGTACGAGGCAACGGCCAGGGAGTGGACAAGGAAGTAAGTTGCTCGGATAGTAAATTATCTTCGCACGTCGTCTAACCAGTGTTTTCTTAGGTATGCTATGTAGTGCCCCCCGCCGATGGACCTGCATGTTTCGGCCTGCGCTGCAGTGTATTATGTTACCTGTCACATTACATGTCTTCTGTTCTTGTTCTAGTACTTGCTCCACTATCCATCCTGTGACAATCAATGTTCTCTGTTTCTCTGGGCAATGTTGTGTACTCATGGTTGACCATGGTGGGTGTGAGGTAAATTCATCCCAGATCCTGAAAACGATTGTCGTGCTAGTTCTAAAAATGGGATCGCAACAGAAGCTAGATACAGCAGGTGGCGGCTGTTTGTACATTTCGGCTTCTAGACTCATGTGAGTTCGCAACGTATCATTACCTCTTGACTCGCTTGTGTGTCGGCAACTGGTGAGGGTCATACACTGTTAGTAACTAGTAACTGCTCTCATCTGCCCTTCCCCTTGGAATTCCTTATTGGGAAAGGTCTGTGGTTCATTTCGAAGAGTCGATCAACGCTGAGTAAGTACATCACAGTGGGCTCCCTGAATCATACTCCATGGTTATGACCACCACAGGCGCCAACGTATGTATTCAGCTCGAGTGTTGTTTGTCCTTCATTTTTACGCAACGGATTAACAAATTCTCAAGCGAGCGCTTCTGCAGGGCAGTGCGGCCGCCGCCGGGACCGTGGTGCAGCCAGGCGACTCGGAGCCGCATCAGCAGCGCCGCACTCGCCTGTGCACGCCAGCCACGAGCACAGCGGCCGCAGATTCATCGAGGCAACTTGAACTGGTCACTTCACTTCCCTCACATACACCGTATCTGATTCGTCTGAACAGCTGTTGTTGTTTGTGCGACTTCTTTGGCAGCCAAGCTTATGAACGGCTGTTCGCGTTGACAGGATCTCCCACCGTGCATCCAAGTCCGCCGATGCACCTGTACATATCCGATGTGCATTCTGACCCAACGGTCTTCACTGTTCCTCCGCCGCCATGCGGCTGTGCGCCAGGAATGCCCTACGGTGGTCTCGGTGCACCGCATAACAAGCCGAGGTCGCCTTTCGTGTTGTAATCTTGCTCTCGCGAGAGGCAAGCGCGACCTCGAGCTGTGTCTGCTCTCTGCTGACGACGCTTCGAAGGAGGTTCTGCTCGCGTACGCTGATCGCAGGTACGTCCCAGGGCTTTGTCTATACCGAGGCCTCCGAGAAGTCCGCCTGTCTGTTCCTCGATCTACAGTCATCCTAATGTCTCTATGTTCGCCGTGCACTGTGGTTCAGTAGGCCGATGTCGAGTTCGGATTGCATAGGCTCGCTGGCCCCGAGATGGCCATCCCATCAAGGTGCACTCATCAAGGCGGACGATCACCACCAGCAGAGCTGGATACACCTCTGCGGGTACCTATAAATGAGCGGGACGCGTTTTTCGATGATGGTCAACAATCCCGAGTACCCCAGTAGCCAACTACCCAACCTCACCACCGACTCGCCCGACCACTCCAAACCGAATCACCACCAATGTCTGTCAACTTCAACCCGTACGTGCAAGGCTGGGCGAACGCCGGAAACGCGCCGTCCGGCTCAGGCCAGCCCTGGGGATACGGCGGCCAGCCGCCCTCCGTCTTCGGCGCGCTGCCCTCGTTCAACAGCACGATCCCGAAGCTGCCGCCACCCTCCGAGTTCGTGATGTACCACATCACCGGGTTCAGCCCCACCATCTTGAATGCGTCCGTCGTGGGCCCGCGCGGGCAGACACACCTGCGCATCATCACGGACCTCGCGAATCCGCACCACACCATCTGGCGCGACGCGCAGCGCCGCACCGTCGCGATGGTCGATTGGGGCACCCGCTCGACTGTGGAGATGCCTGGACTCCTGGCCCGGCAATCAGTCCGTAGCTGGCTTAGGCTGTCGTCGGACCGCACGTATGTCACCGTCTCTCCCTGCGTCATCGTTTCAGAACTGACGCTGCGGCAACGCTCCTCTAGGACCCGGACAATGGAGGTCCGCGGCATGCAGTACACGTGGGCGCCGTCGATCAGTACATCTGCGTGAGTGCTCCCGCTGCGGATGCGCGGACGTTGGGATCGCTAATCTCATCATCCTATTACAGCTCTACTACACAAATGGATTACAATCCATTGTCCTGGCGCGGGTCTGCAGACTTGCAGACGGTGTCAGTGTGGAGGTCACCCAGAGGGCCATGCAATATGGTGTACTTGAGGTCTGCATACTCTGCGCGACGCTCTTCCTCTGCGGCCAAAATATCGACTGAGTAGATGCCTGGCCTCGAGGACGAATAGCTCCGGCCTGAAATGATTGTTCACTATCATACCCGCCGTCAAAGGCAATATTTATCTAGACTGTAGCAGTAGTGTACTCGAGTACTCCGCATAATTTATCGGTCATTTCTTTCTGCATTGAGGCATATGCTCGATTAAATGCCACCTAGTAAACAGTAGTATGCACATGCAAGCCCCCTTACATCAAACATATACGTTAGGTCCACACCTACTGCGACAGATGTTCCAACTCTCTTCTATACAACGACATCAAATCAGGTCGTATCCACCCTCGGTGCTCAGGCGACCTCGATGATTTTCAAGAACCGGGTGTAGGCAGCGGACTGAGCGTGCCGCAACTTGGTTGCTTCATCGGCCAGCATGGGCCGCGCCTGTGCCTGGGACTAAACACACGTGTCTCAGTATCTCTCCGTTGACAGTAGTGTACGAGACGATCAACAAAAGTCCACATACCAAAGCAAGCGGATCGACCGTGTCGAGGAGCCGCGTCAGATTCGCGATCATCACCGACAACGCGACGTTGTGTCGAGGATCAGCACGGTCGCGCAGCACATCTGAGAGGATAGCGATGAGACGCGGGATACTCCACACGAGCTCCTCTAGCTCCGAGGCCTGCGCCGCATCAGGCACAGTCTCGAGATCCAACACATCTGTGCGGATCTGCGGTAGTCGGAGCTTCACGTGTGCGTAGTCGAGGAAGGCCTGGCCATAAACGCACGTCAGTCAGTTGAATCAATGGGGGCTGAGTTCGCTTAATGGACTCACCTTCCCGCGGACGGGCCACCCATCGACGGTATGCCCTGAGATCTGGGAGAATAGAGTTCTCAATAGCTCGAGATCGTCGCGAATTACTGCCTCGGGGGCCAGCTCCAGCACAGCTAGCTCGTGCGCAGCAGGGTACAAACCAGCTTGGAGATATAGTTCATAAGCCTCGTAAACGTTGCCATTGTTTAGGGTATAGATGGCCTGTATGGTACACAGAGACGTTAGCGCATCCCAGGAAAACAATTCAGCATTGATGCTCCTACCTTGGCTTCGTTCACCCAGGCGAGCGGGATTTTTAAGCTGCCGGCGATTCCGCGAATCATCCAGTCGTCCAGTTTTGACGCCGATCGTGCCAGAAGTTCCTTGATAGCCTTCTCCCTCCTGCAAATAGGGTCAGTAAAATATTTACTAGCACGTATCCACTAGGACCTACCCAGCAGATCCCTCGATATGCAACAACACGAAAGCGGCTTCTTGTATTAGCCCCATTTGCTCCAGTTGCGACGCATAACTTCCGGTGAGCAAGTCAGCGCTGGGACTATGTCCTTCTACCCGGTTCTCCTCGTCCTCTTCGTCGAAGTCTCGGGGAACGCCAGGATCACCGCGGTCGGCGAAGTCGCGCATCCGCATGCATCGCGACAGGATGACATACAAGTGCCACGACAAGGAGTAATCCAAGGGGGACGGTCCAAATGCTAAAGGAGACAATATCTGCGACAATGAACACGCAGGCTCCGCGAAAAGTTTGATGAGGTAGTACAGTGCATCAGGAGGGTTCGCGTCAGATGATAGTCGCCAGAATGACGTTTCTGGCGTCTCTGAGGTGTTTTCGGCGTACCACGGGCGTGGCGGTGCGGCGCGGTCGGGGTGGTTTCTCCAGTGTTGCTCGTACGAGTTGAAGACGTCAGCAATTGACGCGTCCAACGGTTGGGCATACCACAAGTGCAGCCCAAAGACACGTTTCCAGTCCAGGTCCTGCGAAACGACGAGATCTGGGCATTGCTCAATGCCCCGTGCCATTCGAACCTTCCAGGACGTCCACAATCCCGGCCAGAAGCGCATACACCTTCCGGATGTGAGGGTCAATGTGCGCGTCCACCCGTTCTTCTTCCCATATGCGCAATTGCGAGCGAAGATCTTCCAAGAAAGCATAGTCTCCACCCGCTTGAGAGATGAGGGTTGACAATTTAATGTTCTCTCCCTCTACTGCTGCGTCGCAAGCCTGCTCCACCTGATGACCTGTCAAATAATTGAATGCTATCTCGGCACTGTTGTCAGATATCCCGCTCTTGACTTCGCCAGCAACAGCCGGAAAGACTGCTTCTTCCAGCCATGTTGAGAGCGCAGCTTTCCGACGTATTGCGTAAATGCGATTCCTAACATCAACACTGATAGAATCTTTGAGATGCAGGTCCAGTTCGTCGAAGAGCGCATGTCCAAGGCGAAAGAGGAGCGCTTCAAATGAGCGCTCGGTGGCGGGGAAAAGAGACAGGAATGATGCGAATGTGAGGTGGGATGATGGGCTAGCGAATGGGATACCATCAGCGTCAGGAGATATTCGGGAGTTGCTCAAGTGGTGTGCAAGGAGATTGGATGCGAGGTCGGCAGGATCAATATCCCGCCGAGAAAATGGGAGTATGGTCTTGGTGATGGTGGATGAATTTGCGGTCACATCGCTATTTATTTGAGTCAAGCGATGCGCTAAGTGTGACTAGAAGGGGGACTTACGAGACATGTGCAGGACTACAGAGTTCACCGAGATGCACGAGAGTACCCGCCGGGCCCCAACCAACGCGGAAAGAGCGTCCCATTGCCAGACCAGCATCCACGAAGACGCCTTCACTGCCCTTGACGGCAGATGCAGAGCCCTGGACCCGAGCGTATTTCCGAGAGGGTCTATAGGGTGTTGGCTCTAGGTCATGGGCGAATGAGGCGCGCTTAACATGCGCGTGAGCTCCAATTATGAATCAACGTTTGCACAAAAGCCACATACCTCCCGTGCGAAAAGCCGGGTAGCATCCCCTTCCGAGTCACGGTTGTGTTTACGAGGTTGGGTTCCAGGAAGAACCAGCTGCAACCGCTCAGATTTTTCGGAGGAAAGCACCTGTAGCGCCGCTGCCTCCTCTGGCATGCGGAAAAGGGACGCCTGCATAACGTGCAATTTATGCGCGTCCACTCCAATCTTTTGCGCCCATGGAATAATACCCTGGTCTCGTCGTGCATCCGGAGGAGGTGATGAAGATGAAGATGACCGTGAATCTTCGTCGTAGAGGTCGTCGCCGCCGTCCAATTCGTGCGCGTGGTATATCTCCCCATCTTCTCCCTCGACCAATGCGTTCCTGTCCCGTGACAGCCGATGTGGAGGGCTTTCATAAAGCTCGTCTTCGTCCATGACAGAAGATTCCGATTCTGACATGTCTGCGTCCGCCTGCGCAGGCTTGACCAGAGATGTGGAGTGAGACGCGCGTGGAGGCGCCGGCTTGGGCGGCGACTCTGGCTGCATACGCTCGTCCTCATCTTCACTCGTGTCGCTTGCGAATGCGGTAAAACGCGCCATGGTCCTCCGGAGCTAGTGGTGAGACACGAGAGCTGTAAGAGTTGAATTTAAGCCGCCATTGTCTAGAGAAGAAGTGCAAACAACTACCTATACAGTGGACACTGGGTCTGCAGGGTATACAAAGCCCTTCCCGTGGAAAGACTCGGAGAAGATGAAGGGAACAGAGGTGAAGGCTGGAGGACACGGCGCGGTCGAGGTGAACAACAGAATTCGCGGTCTCCGAGTCGCGCGTGTGGCGTCAGCTTTCATGGCCACGTGCTCGGAGGCGCTTNCTCAGTGCGGTGGCCGGTGGCTGCAGTCACCGTCGACTCGACGCCAACAGTCAAAATATCCCGAAACCTGCTTCTGTCTGCCTAGAATTCTCCTTGCGAAGGACTTCACTACGACAAACCGAACAAGGATATGTTGCTTTGCTCTGTCACGTCGCATCCCACGATAGGCTTGCTAGAGCGCGATTTGCGGTATTGACCCTAAGACAACTTTGACGTTGTGCCAGCGACGTTGGAGTTGTTTCAGTGATTCTGCACCACCTTATCGTGCAGCTCTGGAGGTATTCTTCCGTATTCATGCCGAGATTATGAATCTTACTTGTGAGCCATCCGATCAGTTGCTCTGTCTTTGCTGAACACGTCGCCGAGGGGCGTCAGTGACAGTGTATATATCTTGGGTGGGCATGTCAAGTGCACGCTTTCATACCTTCCCCTCAAGGTCGGGATCAAACGATGTGTTACCGGTCTATACGAATATCCAAGATCACTCGCGTGTCAATTCGTGAACGTTTGAACTCTGAAGATCCGACATCCTACGGACTCATTCAAGTTCTCAGCAGCTGCGCGTAAGTGGATATATTCGGACTGCATGGAATTTCACTGTCAACTGAAATGCATGTTTTCGATGCCGAAAAGTTGACCAGATGATCAGACATACTTCTAACTGCGCGGTCTGCGCCACTTACATTCCCTTCGTTGAATGGTGTATGCGGTCAGCAGGACAGTTTCTACAGTCAGCGACTTAAACTCATGGCGCTGACCTCGCTCATTGGTGGAACTGTTCTGAAACGTCATGCAGAGACAAGCATCTACGACGACTTCGATTCACAGACCCTGGTGTTTCATCACGAAGGGTTTATATTCTCTTCTAACGCCGCAGGATCGCTGAATGCTGATCTACAGGATCGTCATACGGAAGACCGTCCTGTGTGGGTTTTCCGTGTCTGAAATGGTCTCATTTGAGAATGTTCGGGCTTCCTAGCCTTGATGAATCAACATACTGATTCTACTCAATGCACGTCCTACATACTTGATGTCAGCTTGGCGTGGACTTCCATTATCTCGTGCTCGCAGCTTTCAACTGCACGTGACCTCTGAAGAAACCCAAGACACCGATAGTTTTCTCTGGTCGCTGCATTGACACTGAAAGTCTTTCCGGTACGCCAAATGTCCGAATATCTATTGTCGAAATTTACGACAACCCATTACAATATGATAGATAGTCTTCGTAGCGATAGTCCAAAACCCAAACGAATACAAAGTCCATTAATGAATGTACGGCCGTCCTCGCACGACGCGCCCTTCTCACTTCTTGACAGAGCCCCCATAGAACACTGTGAGAGGCATCAATCAATCAGTCAATCAACCATCTCGACAAGCTGTTACTGTTGCTTACGGTATTTGGCAGCGTACTTCACAGAGATGTCCGTTGAAGACCCCGGCGTGCACTGCAAAGATGGCCAGATCAGCGACACTGCCCTGTGTCAATCATATCAGAGCAGACATACCGAAGCAGGGGGCTGGCCGCCACGAGTCTCCACGCGGAAGACTTGGTCTGCGAGCTCACCGCTGACGCGGTTTAGGGAAAGCCAGTCGACGTCGCTCTTGGAGTCGGGCGAAAGTATATCTCCCGCCTTGGCTGCAAGGATGAACGCATTCTTGTTGTCGTTGAACTGGCCGCTGGAGGTGAAGTCGAAGACGGGGCTGTTTCCAGCTGCGCCTGAAGGGTTCTTCACGAAGTAGTGCTGTCCGAGGACATCAGGATTGCCCAGGATGCGGAAGCCAGTCTCGATTGCGGTGATCGGAATGTCGTTGGGGAATTCTGACCAGGCGGCGAAGACGATGTCCTGAATGCTGCCGAAAATAGGTGTCTTGAACAGGCATGAGATATCGAACAGCTCCGCGACTGCACCCGTGTTGCTATTGGCCATGGGTAAGTCCACTCTACATCCACATATACAAAGTCGTGACGGACTTACGAGTAGGTGGAAGTGTTCGCGCAGGTGTAGTTTTGCACGCCGACTCCGAGGGCGACAAAGTTAGGAGCGGTGGAGGGGGCGGTGAGCGTCGTCTGGTTAGACGGCAGCTGCAGGACGCTGCTGGGGACGCTGCATCCTGAGAAGGTGAGCCACGGCGTTGCCAATGCCGGAGCGGAAAGAGCGAGGGCGAGGAGGGAGCGGATGAACATCGTTGGCACTATTAGGGAAATGGAGTAGATGATAGCCAGGGACGATGGGAAGCCGTTAGATCTGAAACTTCGGACCGTGGGTCTTTATACGAGGGCAAGTAAATGAAAACTTTCTATACTGGAGGGACCAATTGCGATGCCGCAGTACCCGAAACCGCAGTGATGGGCGTCCGTCAGCCAATACCTACTCTTCCGCCACGGGTGGTCGATCGAAATGTGCCCTGTTTGAAACATATTGAATAATCCCGAGTAATCCGAGCAAAGGCCGCACGTAAATGCACTAGGTAGCCGAATGCTGTACTGCTGTACCCAGCGCTGCCCGCTAGTCTCGATGGAAACGCCCCTGTGAGGCATGCTCTGTCAAACGTATGTCCAACGTTCAGGGATTTTGAGCTAAATGCAATATAAGAGATGACATCCTGTTGAATCCGAACAGAAAGACGTCGAAGCGAGTATTGGACGTGATAAAAAACTGATGGCAGATCAGGAGATGTACATTGTCCAACAATATTGATTACTTGTTCAGCAGCCAGTGAGACGCGTGTGCCTGAGTGTGATCATAACGAACACGCAATGGCGGCGTTGGAATCGCAGAGCCATCAAGAGAAAAGTCCGCGAATATGGCCGATCATAGAGTGTTGCCGCAGTGCCCGCGTAACAGCGCAGATGAGCGCAAGAGTAGAAGTCTGACGTTTCTCATGCCAGCGTTCATTCGTTCGACTATCAGACTATGGGAAAAAGATGTCGCTCTCCTACGGGACTTACGTTGTGGTGAGGGATATTCCTTGGATAGTCAACGCTTGGGCCTTACCCGTATGTCGCCAGCGAAAAAAGGGCCGAGGCAGTGTCCCGCACCATGCACCATGGCTGTCCCACCGCTCCGTGAAGATCTAAGTTCAGGACGATTAAAAATATGCATAGGCTGATCAGCACGCACTTTCATGTGGGGCACTGCGAGGGTGCAGACTCATGGACGAGGGACCATGTAGTTTCCTTGACAGTACGTATCAAACCTACAAAGCCCGTGTGAGCGCGCGTCTGTCGTTTTCTGCCTGTCATGCTCTCCTTCCTCCGCGGCCTTGCGTTGAAGACGAGCGAGTCCCGTCGAGATGATTGGTACCACCGGGCCCCGGAAGGGCTCAAGAAATCGACGGTGAGAACACGAAACTTCCGCACGGCTGAGAACATTATGTCCATGTCACCTTTGCCTCGGAATGGAGTCATAGCGTGACCGGGGCGCCTGAAAACGTGTTGGAGATGCCACGATATAGCTGATAGACGGCAGGTGTGCGGCAAGACGAAGGTCTATGACATGGTGAGTCCAGTACAAGTCAAGCGCACGAATATCGGCGGATCAGCGGGGCAGTATTTTGCAGGAAACAGACGCATGTGGGGCCCTATCCCCGGATACTGTAAACAAGAAATAGAAAGTCAGAACGCGTACCGCATTGAGAACAATGTGGACTAGGCGAGTCGGCTCTGAGTCTTGGCGCTAGGTGGTTTCAGTGCAGGACTCGATACATCAGTAAAAGTGGCAGTCCCTGAAGGTCCTGACGGTCCTGAAGGTATTCTTTCAGGACCGTCAGGACCTGCAGGACTCTCAGGTCGACAGACTTCG